>CM038797.1:6366230-6451381 GCA_021764765.1 Vicia sativa | reverse complement strand
GAATAAGGATATAAAGAAATCATATTTTGACAATCATCATTGAAACATAAAGAGGTACAGTGAATACAAGTTAAAATATAAACAGAAGCAACTATTCAATATAACCAATTAGTTTCGATAGAAAGCATACCATGATAGGTAGCTACTAAACTCTAAATTTCAGTTAAATACATGCAATGACAGATTCTTACAGATATATAGAAGATTGAGAAACATCAACAGTGAAAAGGACAAAGAAAAGGAACAATTATGTTACTTAGATTATAGACATGAGAAGATCTAACTCACTGGAGTCTTGTCTTAACAACCCACAATGGGTTTGTAGATATTGCTGTTGCTGCCCCAGCACCAGCAGCAGCTATAATATTTCCCATAGTTGTGAGTCTGCCGCAACCCTCTGCAACAGTATTACCAACAAATATCGTCATAAAAAATAGTAGATCCAGCAAATATAAAGTATAAACTCAGGATCTAAGGAAAGCAATAATAGGAAAAAAGATTGAGAAATATATATCATGCTTTCGATGACTCAAGAGAATAAATAGTGCATGTAAAATAAATTTTACTATGACCGAAGCAAGCCCTTTAGTTGCTCATAACATGTGAAGTAAACCTAGAGTTAAATAAATTTATTGTCAATTGAAAAGATGAGAAATATGAAGAGAAGCTATGACAAACATATGACTAAACAACAAATGAAAGATTATTCATCTTCTGATATGGGACATGATTATTCATCTTCTGACTGCTTTCTTTGTTTGTTAATATAGCTTGTATAACAGTATAAGAAGTTGGACTACATGAGAATGCTAAAGCAATGCATAACAGAATCAGAACAGAAATGCATATAACATAGCGATTTTATTACAAAGCCACGAATCACAAGTCAAAAGAAACTCACTGCCCAGTTTGAAGTACGCCAGTATAGTTGGTGAAAGGCCACGGCACATTCCCCCGAAGCCTTCTGTCCTAACTATATTTTTGCAAACTCGTGACAATGACACTACCTAGAGAAGAGGTAAGGTTAGGCTCAAGAAACACCAAACCCTGACAGAGAAATTAACAACAAGTACCTTTCTGCACAGGTAGAAGGCCATGAACTTGAAGCCTTGTCTTGATCACATCCAAAGGACACACAAAGGTAGCAGCTATTGCCCCTATAATAATATCACAGACACAATGTCAAACAAGCAAAATTTTGAAGTGAAGATTTAGAGAGAAAGTTTAAAGCTGAAAAAATTACCAGCGGCTGCACCAGCACCAGCGTTGGAGACTAAACCCTGATATTGTGACTAGTACCAGAAGTTTGGCAATGCAGTCATATTAGAAACTAAAAGTACCCTTTAATGGAAATTTAAGAGAGTTAATTAAGGAATTAAAAGCAAGCAAATAGTTTGAAGCGAATTCATGGTAGATCTTAACCAATTTGTTTAGCTATATACCATTACGAGAAGTGGTGAAGGAAGAAAAAAGGATGTTGAATATTTGGGGTAAACGTGAGAGAAGGGTTTATTTAGGACGCGTAAATTGGAAAGGAAAAATCATGTGGGAAATGAAGAAGCGGTTTCGGAGTTAGATAGAAAGAGCGTGAGAATCTGTTGGGTTGAGTCGTTTGTTTTGTCTTCCGGGTTGAGAGCATACGATATGATGCCGGTGTCACTGTGGATTCTTCTGACCAGCTTAACATTGCCAACTCGGAATGTGAAACCCTTAACACGAATCTCTTTGATCTTGTTTTTAATTTATTTTAGTCCTTATCAAAAAGATGTTCTTTAACTTTAACCATTACGAAAATTTCTTTACACTATCATTTACCATCACAACCACCATCATCGTTATTTAATAAATAATTAATAAAAATAAAATATAATTTTTAATTTAATAGTCATGATTTTGACAGTGTAAAATTTCTTTACACAATGTATTCCAATTAAACTCTTTAACATTTATATTTTTTTTAATTAATTTATTTTTTATTTAAAAGATACGTATTCATTTGTAATAAGAAGCTCAAGAAAAGGAGAAGCCAAATGAAAATTGTGGACTAGTAAAAACAAAATTTGTTTTTAGCATTTTTCACTAGGAAAAGAGTGATGTTATTTAGATATCTAAATATTGATATTGAATTCCAATAACCTATAAAAATATAGGGAATTTCTCTTTATATTCAGTGCGGTGATTTTTGTTAAAAGTAATTTTTTGTGTCGAAAATATTTAATTTGATTTGATTTGGAGCAGAAATAAATACATATCACGTTTGATTTTAGATTTAGACAGATTTGATTTTAGATTTAAATAGATTTGATTTAGATTTAAAATAGAATATAACATTTAGCCCAAATTAAGTATTTTTGGCTTTTATGTTTTGTGCATTAGTTAACCTAAATCTATAGATAGAGGAGTAACCTCTATTTTTGAATCAACTCATTACACTATTTCGCAAATGCAAAGTGAATAAAGGTTTTTGCTTTTATTTTTAGGATTAGCTAACCTAAATCTATAAATGGAGTGAATCCTCTATTTTTTTGTAATCAACTCATTCACAATTATTTTAAACAGAAGTGAATAAAGGTTTTTCACAGCCGTGAAGAGAGAGAAACCGCAGAAAATAATTCTTTCTTCTTCTTTAATTTCTTTCAAAGGTCATTATTACAGGCGGTGATAACAACTGCTCATCAAGATCGATAGAAATTCATCATAGGTTTCGTGGATTCCAACATCCGTGACGTAGCTTCTGCTAAGCGATCAAGGAAGAGGAAGAAAATCGATGGTGATGAATTTCGCTAACCGAAATTTTCCAACAACTCTCCCAATTTAAAGGAGATAATTATTAATTGCAAGTAAATAGATTAATAAAGATATCTCGCTTTCAAGATCTTGGGATCTTGAAAAATACGGGTGTAACACTGATGAAAGAGCTCGTAAGTTCGCAAATACAAAATTGAAGAAGAAGTGGAATTCATCAAGACAACAACACTGTCACTTGTCGAATTGTGTAACACCCTTCTAATTACCCGCGATTTATAATTTAATAATCGAGTTTGTAATCACAATCAAGAGGGCGCCACAATTTAATATTTCAAATCAACCAGAACATCTATCATGCTTTCATGCAGAATAAATCACCAACAAAATAGACTGTTATGTTTCATCTGCCGGAATGAAACATAACAAATCCCGAATACATCATTCATAGTTACTCCGTATAATAAATCAAACATAATCAAAACCATTAAGGATATCAATTAAAGGATTTCTTAACAAACGTTTTCCCAGTTGTTACATCTACCGTGAGCAGCACGACATCGACACGGATTAACTAACTAACTCAACTCTAGAGCTATCCTCACCAATTCCAAGCAGCCTATTCACTCAACTGAAATCATCATAGGTATGAGATCTCTATTCAATATAAAATGCATTATACGCTTTTAAATACAATGTATCAATTAATGCTACCATTATCAAAACACATTCATAGTTCAATTCACAAGAGCATTGTACACAATTCATTATGCAAGTAAAACAATCAATGGAAATTGCAACACCGAAACCATCCTAGCACGTTACAATCCCATATGCAATGCAGACTTATGTATGGTACCAACGTGAACCGAGTTCACCCTTTGTTCCATCACACTTGAAACAAATGGAATTCATGATTCGCCGTAATCGAGTCAAGAATCTAATCCATGATTCGCCCGTAACACCGAAAGTTAAGAATCCAAATTCTCACCACCAACTCGTAAGTCTATTGGCTCTGCAAGTTCACTTCCGCACAAATGGAATGAACCAACAATGCTTACGCATGCACCATACGCATGCAACATCAATTCAACTAATATGATCACAACATAATTCCACATAAATGCTAATACCAATCTATCACATGATAACAACATAATCATGAATTAAATTATCACAAAGCATAAATATGCCAAACGCTTACTCTTTAATCAAGAAACTATCACCGATATACACAACAACAACACATGATATCAATAATCATGAATAAACCACAAGGAAAAACATCACATGAACGCCAATCTCATTCAACTTGTCAAACAATTCAAACCAATCTACGGATTATGATCTCAACATAATTCACTTAATGCCAATCACTAATGTATCTCATTCAATCCTAATGAATAGTCAACCCAACATTGCGAGCATTAGTTCTCATCCGATAACTCGCACCATTCCTAATAATTTCATTATCCTTAACTATCCACACTTTTCAAAAATCGAAGCTCGACTATTTTAAAGTAATTTTAGCAAAATAATATTTTCTCTTTAAAAGATAGTATTTTAATTTAAGAAATAATGAAAACGGCACTTTAATCGAGTTACGGTTAGAAAATAATGAATTTTTGAAGTTTAAGTATTTTCAAAGAAAATAGTGGAACCCGGTTCTACATACAGAACCGGTTCCCGCTAAGTCTCGAAACACGCTCGAATTTAGATGGAACCCGTTCTACATATACAGAACCGGTTCCCTGCATAATCGCCCGCTTTTGAAAAAAATTACATCAGAACCCTGCCCTTCCCACAGGAACCGGCTCATTTACCTGTTAATCATTTTCGCTATTTTGACAAAGATTATGCATTCCAAACCATTCCCAATCATTCCTATACCTAATTATACTTTCAGAACACCAAAATACACCCATTATACATCTTTACAATATCATATATCATTGTTTCATCATCCTTATCATTCATTTGACACACACTAGTGATTCAAATTTATAATCCGACACAAAAATAGGTTTAATCCTACAAACCTACAATTTCTAAATCCACTTCTAACATACCAATCACCCTATTGACCCTAAAACCCATAAGGCATTAAACCGAATGGAATCACCCTTTACCTCGCGATGATCTTTCGATTTCCTGCTGGTTTTTCCTTCTCTCTTCTTCTCCAATCTCAACGATAATGATTTTTCCCAAATAACCTTATTTTTCTTCTTTTCCTTTTTATCCTCCTTTTATATTCCTCCTTTATTATTTGCCAAATAATAATAATAACTTAATTATTATTTAGTAGAACCTTTTACTCCACTCTCGCCTCCAATTCAACCTCTCACACCTTGCCTCCTTTTAATTCCATAATTAATTAATCCATTTAGTCCAAATATTATTAATTAAACCTTTAATTAAATTAATAATTAAATTCCTAATTATTTAACACTTGAATTAATTTGGGGTGCTACAAATCGCCTGCGCAAGGCAACATGTCAAGTGGATATACAAATCAAGATGAATCCTTGGGAAGTAACTCGACAAAGCAAGGCTAGTGGCTAAAGAATTTCCAGAAAGAATGAATCGACTTCACGAGGTTTTCAGACCGCTACAGTGATCGAAACAATCAGTCGTCATTGGTTTAGCATAAATAAACAATTGGCACATATGTCGATGGACGAAGTGTGCATTCCTAAATGAACCTTGACTAAGAAGTTTATGTTAAACAACCAATTGGATTTGAAAACATAATTAGAGAAAGGTGCAAGCTTCATAAAGCCCTCAGATGAATCTAAACAAGCTCCAAGAGTCGAACAAGAAAATTGATAGTTTTCTAAAGGAGAAGAAATTTGTGAAGTGCATTGAACATGGAGTATATGTAAGAAAAGCAATAGTGAATGTTTTATACTATGTCTCTATGGATGGATTGCTAATAACAAGTAGTCGCAAGTAAAGAGATCAAGACTTCAAAGTCGATCTCAAGAAGGAATTCAAATGTTTGATCCGGTGACATTTCATATTTCCTTGGCATCGAATTCTACAAGACTAGCAGAGGTTTCATGATGCATCAAAGAAGATATGCAGGAGAAATTCTCAAGAGATTTGAGATGGAAGAATGCAATTGACTTCGACACCTACGTAACCAAGACAACAACTGCTGAAAGACCTAAGAAGATGATGTCGATCCAACCCAATATAGAAGACTTATGGATCCTTAAGATACCTTTGTTACACGAGGCCCGACTTAGCAGATACATCGAGGTATGGTAAGTGATTCATGAAGAAGCCAAAGGTATCACACCCAATAAAGAAAGAGGATATGTTATCGAGGTATTTGAAAGGAACTTTGACTATGGCATTTTATTTCCAAAGCAAGATAAAGGAAAAAGTGCAAGTTAGTGGGTACACTCGATCTCGAAGTCAGTGTAGATGCCGAGGATCAAAATGCACGTAGATACGTGTTTATGTTAGTGTGGCGCCACTTGCTAGAAAGTTGTGGAAAGGAACCAACAGGGCATTATCATCATGGCAGACATACATATTTTCTTGTGCATGTCAAGCAACTTCGATGGTGAATTTGTCAAGAGATTATAGGTAAAGATCATGAAGCAATTACAACGAAGATCGACAAAGATGTCACCTATTAACTTGGTGAAGAACTGACAAAGACACGGCCAAGCAAGACATCAAAACGAGGTTCCACTCATCTTCGAGGAGCATGTAGCGATGGGAAGATGAACTTGGAACATCGCAGAATCAGAATCGATTGTTGATATCATGAAGAAGGGTGTGCAGTTGAAGTATTCAAGAGTAAGAGCTGATGAATGTAGATAGCTTAGATACAATGAATTGTGGTGTATCAGCACCTCGTGTCGAAAATTTTTATTTGATTTAGAGTGTGGAAATAGTTTGTTACACACAAATTTAATTTTAGATTTAGATAGATTTGATTAGATCTAAAATGTAATATATTTGATTTGGCTCCAAAATAGGTATTTTGGGCTTTTATAGTTTCGGGCATTAGCTAACCTAAATCTATAAATGTAGGGAGTAACCCTATTTTGTAATCAACTTATTCATAGTATTTTGCAGCTTGCAAAGTGAATAAAGATTTTTTCACAGCTTGTGGAAAAGAGAAACTCCGTAAAATAATTTTTCTTTTCTTCTTAATTTTTTTCATTGTCATTGTTATCATGGGTGATAACAATCTTGTTCATCAAGATCGATAGAAATTCATCATAGATTTTGGTGGATTTCAACAATTTTCACTATGAAAATTCAAATATAACATTTGTAAGTACTGTGAATTCACCTTTAGCAAAATTCGTAAGTGGATTTGTGAATAATGTCCGTGTTTTTTTTTTTAAATCTAAGGTTAATTCGCATGTGACTTGTGAATTCTGAAAACGAATATATCCATTATTTACAATTCATTAATTTTAGATTTTGATTTCGGGACATGGAAAAAATAAATAATTGTAAAACTAAATATAGATAATATGTTATATATGTATTGAAACATATAGATTTAAGCTGTGATAATTTTTTTTGGTACATTTTAGAATGTAATCAAATTATTTTTGAGTGTAGTGTTGAATATATATATATATATATATATATATATATATATATATATATATATATATATATATATATATATATATATATATATATATATATATATTATATATATATATATTTAATGGATCTGTTTTTCAGCACCGCAAGTACTTGTGAATTAACTTTAGATTTAAAAAAAAACAAAGGACATAATCTGGAAGTACACTGCATAAATAAATCTAAAAATCACGCTGATGATGCTCGCGTGCATTTATGAATTTTAAAGATATTTTGTGTTTTTCGCAAGATCTAAAAAAAAGGTATTAGATATAGAAAGAAACTCCCAAAATATATCACCTATAACTATTGATGTGACAAATGGAGAGAAAAATAATTTAAAAACGATATATAATAAACTATACTATATAAAAATATAGTGCTAGAGACCTAAAAAGGTGTCCAAATATGATTTCACCTAATAAAAGGTAGATTGTAACCTTTATTAATATGTCTCGTTATATTAGTTTAATTCGCAACATTTCACTTTTGACAAAAAAAATTGTAAATAACTTTTTTAAAATATAATATATAGTTTTAAAGATGAATATCAAAAAAATTAAAAATTTAAAAATTATTTTAAAAAAATACATAGAGACGAAAATAAAAAATGCGGTAATTTTATGTTGTTAGTTATGAAAAATGATATTTTTACAATAAAAAGATTCACTACATTGTATTTAGTGTTCACCAATATAATATTAAAAAGATAATTTGATTAATATCTGAGTATTATTAATCAAATTATAAATTTTATTAACCAATTTTTTGCACCCAGTTAATCAATTTTATATTACCACTGTTCATGTAATGTTCATGTGTTTACCGTAGAAATTTGATAAATAAACATTATCCTCTTATAAAAGATTATTCACAATAACCATAAATGAATCTTATAACATAGTGCATAAAGTTTTTTAAAAATGGTACAAGTTTGTGTAAAAGTAAAAGATTTCTACAAAGACGAAATATGGGCTCTTGAATGGAAGAAATAAAAGTAAAGTTTGCTAGAAAAAATAAGGACTCGACGGATTGAAAGTAAACGAAATTGAATTACAAAATAGGATAAACTAAAAGTAAAAGACTTTGCATTGAAAATGGTGTTTGAATACATACACTGCACTCGATCAACTCATTTCTCGCTTCATTTGAGTACTTTGAGTAAAGTGAATTTTTGTAGTAAATTCAACACCCTGAATTCTAACACTAAAATTCATATTTATACTAATAAATTGTTATTTCTTCACTGATTGACATGCCTTCGTTTGCATGCATTTTGCCTTCAATCTTGCCTCCAGGCGGCCTTCATAATGCAGATAAGGCCAAAAGGTAGTTATTTAGCCCCGCTTCGCATGCCAACTGCCTCCATCAAAATGTTTCTTATGTCGCTCTGAAAAATCACTAAGTCCCAAATACTATTGTGTACATAAGGACTTCGACGCTTTCCTTTAAAACATGCATGTCGAAAAACTCTCAAACATGTACGTCGAAAAGCACCGCTAGAATCAACAAAATTCTACTAAATGTTTCTTCAATCCTCATCTTAATATGCTAAGATTTGAGAGATATAGAAAATTCCAGCTAACAAATCCCCCCCCCAAAAAAATGCCGCCTTCGACCCACAAAAGATATGGGCATTTTTTAATACTTTACCACTGCAACCAGCATTGTGCTGACGTCATGGCCACTTTCTTAAATTTCACTTCGAGACGTGCAAATTTCTAAACATCTAAGCATGGCTCCGATTTTCAAGGAGAACATGGGTCATAGTAATCAACTTCTTGGTCCAACCCCTAGGTGGAATACACATGTGTCCCACGATCAAACTCCAAATGTCAATAAAGAAACTGAAAAGTTTCCCTTTATTCTTCTATAAATATTTGTTT
Source organism: Vicia sativa (assembly GCA_021764765.1). Lineage (NCBI taxonomy): Eukaryota > Viridiplantae > Streptophyta > Magnoliopsida > Fabales > Fabaceae > Vicia > Vicia sativa. The sequence continues at coordinate 6,442,133 of CM038797.1, read as the reverse complement.
TTCTTCATTTCTTCATTTTTCTTTCTTTTTTCCTCCGAACCTTCTTCAACACCTCTGAAACTCCATTTCTGTAAACACAAAAACACAAAAAATTCTTTTAATCATCCCCCATTTTTCACCATGGTTGCTTCTAAGTCAAAAAATTCAAAGGATTCAAAGATCTCAAAAGAATCTCTACTTTTTTTCTGCAAGAATCTTGGTTTCACTCGTTGGAACTAGAGAATGTTCTAGAGAAGTTGCACATCTACAAATCCAAGGTACTAATCCTTTTTATATTTTTGAGAAACTCATGCGCTTATGGGTCCATTACCGACCCTAAAGCAAACATTGAGAAATTGAGGAGTTTTTCTTGCTTACCATCGCATAAAGCCCATCATAGCTTGAAAAGCCAACATCCCATAAATTTAGGTTATATGAGCAACAACCCCAGTATTTCTATGCTCCTCCGATTAAGAGTTTTGAAGACTACATTTCTTTGCTAGAAAATTTGAAAAGAAAGCCCAAACCTAGAAAGACATGAGGATCTATGACTTAACTCAACTATCAAAGAGATCCCTATTGCCAAAACATGCTCGACACTTTCTTGTATTTCTAGGAAAGCACCACAAATACCTTTCAACTTCCTTTCGCATGATCACACCAACTTTTTCGACGAACGATCATCATTGGTCTTCACCAACCTGGGAGATTTTCGAACCAAATGAAATGAATGAAGATACCATTAAATTCAATACCACTTCCGACTAAACATAAACCACACATCTTTAAAGGCCACCTTCATGTTGTTGCACCCAAAAATTTACCATCTTCTTTTCAATCTTAAATAGGTTTATTGAGAAGAGAGTAGTGTTTGCCAAAAAAATTTCCCCTAATATCCCTCATCATCACAATGCATCAAGATCGGAACAAGGTTTTGATCTCATGGTTTTATTTTAAGTTTCGCCTCCGAGATTTCCAAGCACTCTGACCGTGTTCTACGTATGTGTTTGATTTACATTTATCTCTTTTACTGACCTCTTATTAAAATACCAAAAAAATATTTTTTGCCTTGTGTATTTTTTATTTTGTAGGTATCAAGTCAAAACATCTGACAAGTGTAAGTTTTTCCGGTGTCCCCCCCCCCCACTTGTTTTGAACCAATTTTTCAATTTTTTTGCAGTGTAATCGATTTGCACTAAGGAGCAATCAATTTCTCACTATTTATTTCAGCCAAATTTTAAAAAACTCAAAGCTGATTGCACCCAAGTGCAATCAATTTGCACTGCGAAAGTCAAAAATTGGGAAATTTTCAAGTTCAGGGCTTTGCTCCACTTTTTTATTTTCGAATTTATACATTGATCACTCAAAATTCCACTATTGCATCATCATTAAACTCTACCATACACCCTCATTTGATGACATAATCACCATTTTATTCAAATTTGGCTCCAAATTGAATTTCCAAGCCTAATTCTAATTTTCAAACCAAACTCCAAACCACCACTAATCCCAAGCCTAAACCTTATAAATAGAGGCCCCCTCTTATTTAAATTTCAAGCTTTTGATAGCCAAACTCACCTTGCCAAAAAATCTCTGTACTCTTTTCAATTCCCCAATTCACTCAAAGCTCTTCTTCTTCATAAAGTTTAGTAAATTCTTCATGATGATCTTTCCTCATGATCATAACATCTCCAATACCTTAAGTTGCTAGAGTATTGTCATTTGTAAATTTTACCATGTTTTTCATTGAGGGATTTAGGTTAACAAACCAATCTTTTCTTCCGCATACGTGTGATAAGCATCTTGAATCCAAGTACCATTCATCCTTGAATTTTTCTTCATCTTTTGTCGTGACCATCAACAATATCTCTTCTTGTTCACACCGCAAACTTTGTGTCACTTTCTTGATTCTTTCTCTTCTCTGGACAATCACTTGAATAGTGACCATATTTATGACAATTGTAACACCGAATGTGACTCTTGTCGACTCTCGACCACCACCTCTTACTCTATTTGCAATACCTCTTTGGTCGCCTTGTATGGTCTTCTTTGATTCGGCAAGTTTTCTTCGTGCTAGTTTTCTCTACCAATGAATTATTGTAGCCACCTCTACCTTTGTTGTCGAACCACTTTCCTTGACTTTCTTGTCTTTTGTTGATTGAGTCACATCACTCTTGATTTGCTCGCCTTTTTCATCCATCCTTTGTTCATGACATTCAAGCATCCTTGAGCTTTACCTTCAACAAGGTTGACATGTCCTTCGACTCTTCTATGGCAACTACCACATGGTCGAATCTTGAGCTAAAGATCTCAAGATCTTTGAAACAACAACTTTTATTATTAACGCTCTCCACAAGTCTTGATTTGATTCAGTGGTCTTGTAACCCTAGTGAAGAAATCATATATGCTTTCGCTTATCTTCCATCCGAATTAGTTCATAGGTTTTTTGTGAGTTTGTAACATCACCTCCTTCACTTTCTCAGCGCCTCCAATCCATTTCTTGAGAATCTCCCAGCTTCTTTTTGTAGATTCTACATCACTAACCTTTTCGAAATTGTCTAGGCTAACACATTGTGAATTATAAAGAGAAATTTATAATTCTTCTTCTTCAATTCTTTGTATTCCGCTCCTGAAGCTCTTTCATCAAGTGGTTCTACTCCATATTTCACAAGATTCCAAAGATCTTGAAAACCAAATATAACCTTCATCTGTTTGCACAAATTCTCATAGTTATCTCCTTTAAGAATTGGGAGACTTGCTGGAAAATTTCCGTTAGCGGAAATCATCGCCATTGATTTTCTTCCTTTTCCCTTGATCGCTTAACCGAAGCTCTTGATACTAGATGTTGGAAATCCATAAATATCTATGATGAATTTCTACCAATCTTGATGAACAAGATTGATATCACTACACACAATGACAATGCAAAATATAAAAGAAAGAAAGAAAAACAATAATTTTTTGTAGAGTAACTCTCTGCCAACAAACTGTGGAAAACTTTATTATTCACTTTGCAACTGTAAAATGCTGTGAATGACTTGATTACAAAAATAAGGGTTACTCCTTCTATTTATAGATTTAGGTTAGCTAATGCCAAAAACTATAAAAGCTCAAAATACCTATTTTAGAGTTAAATCAAATCTATTCTATTTTAGATTTAAATAAAATCTATCTAAATCTAAAATCAAATCTGTGTAACAAACTATTTTCACACTCCTAAATCGAATCGAATCAAATCAAATTTTTTCGATACAAGAAATTACTTTCAACATATTTTAGAATATGCTGCAACAATTTGTGAAATATCCAGAAAAAATCTATGAAATGTGGGGAAAAAAACTATACTTACTTATGATCAAATGTAACATGTTTGTTAATTAGAAATTCTCCAATTATTTTTGTGAAAGAAAATATAAAATAGTTTAGGATTATTATGGTAAAATTAAACGCTTTGTGGGGTGCCAAATATAACTTGAGGTGTGGTAGAAAGATTTCTTATACTTTTATATCTCACTTGGCCCATTTGAATTTTTGGTTTATTTTAAAAAACACCTTTCAATGGACGACTACTTTACCCTATTTATCTCTCTTAAAAACAAGTTTGGATCTGTTCCAGTTTTAATAATCAAGTTTCTGTCCTGTTTCTTTACAGATATGTGACACGTGGAAAATAAAACTTCAATAGCTATGATTTAATATTTGAATATCAGATTTTTAGAAAAACATATATTTCAATGGCTCTTAAAAACATATATTTCACATCCCCATGCTCACTAGTCAGTGCTCACTATGGAGATGCTAATGTGAGTGAATCTTATATTCACCGTGTGTAGTACGTGGACAAGGCATTTAACAAACCCAACTGCTCAAGTTTCAACACTCCATTTCTTCTACTGAAATATTCTTCCCTACCTCTCTCTCCCAAAATGGCACTACTACTACTTTCTCCTTCCATTCTACCGACAACAATCTTCACATTAATCTTCCACTTCCTCCTCTCCTCACTCACACACAAACACCCAGACTTCCACCCTTACTTGCATTCAAAACAGCTGCCGACACATCCAACAAACTCACCACATGGAACATAACCAAAGACCTATGCACATGGTACGGTGTTTCTTGCCTCAGAAACCGTGTCTCCCGCCTCGTCCTCGAAAACCTCGACCTCAACGGTTCCATCCAGCCTTTAACCTCTCTCACTCAGCTCCGTGTCCTTAGCCTTAAACGCAACCATTTTAACTGTCCCATTCCAATCTCTCCAACCTCACTTCATTAAGACTCTTCCTCTCTTACAACAACTTCTCCGGCGAGTTCCCATCCACCTTAACCTCGCTTACCCGTCTCTACCGTCTTGATCTCTCTCACAACAATCTCTCCGGCGACTTCCTGTGAATGTCAACAATTTGTCTCGCCTCCTCACTCTCCGCCTAGACGAAAACCAAATCCGTGGACACATTCCTAACATAGACCTCTCTTACATCCAAGACTTCAATGTATCAGGTAATCGTCTCTCTGGTAGAATACCCGAATATCTTGCGGGTTTTCCAGATTCTTCCTTCACCCAAAACCCGTCTCTCTGCGGTACACCATTGCAAAAATGCAAAAACCTTCCTGCCCTCGCTTCTTCGTTGGTTCCATCTTCTAGTTCATTACCGCGAAACAAGACTCATAGATATGGAGGTCCAAGAATGGGGACTTTGGTCTTAATCGCCATCATCCTTGGCGATGTATTGGTACTTGCCATTGTTTCATTGCTTCTCTACTGCTACTTCTGGCGCAACCACTCTAACAAGAGGAAGGAAAGAAAGGAAAGAGAATCAAATTCCAAGACTTTAGATGGCGAAAATCAAAAGATGGTTTATGTTGGGCAACAAGGGTTGGAGAAAGGTAATAAAATGGTGTTTTTCGAAGGAGCCAAGAGGTTTGAGCTAGAGGATTTGCTCCGTGCTTCAGCGGAAATGTTGGGGGAAGGGTACGCTTGGCACAGTCTATAAAGCGGTTCTTGATGATGGAAGTGTTGTTGCTGTGAAGAGGTTGAAGGAGGTTCATATTGGAGGGAAGAAAGAGTTCGAACAGCGAATGGAAGTTGTTGGAAGGTTAAGACACACCAACATTGTTAGTTTGAAGGCTTATTATTTTGCAAGGGATGAAAAATTGCTTGTCTTTGATTACATGGTTAATGGTAGCTTGTTCTGCTCCTTCATGGTATGTCTTCTTTCTGCTTCTTTAATATTTATGTAGATTTCTTTCTGGATTGTTCAGATTTTGTTTTCATTAATTGTTATGAATAGTCTGGTTTGAAGGGTTGAAGTTGCTGCTGTAAATGCAAGTTAAAATCTTCTATGGAGCATTGTAAATGATGAGTATAAAAGTCAATGACTCTAATGACTGTGTTCTTGTGTTTTGATTCTCTACTTAAAAATCCGTTTTGTTCTTGCCTTTTCCTTACAGCCAAACAGACGCAAAGAAAATTGAAAACACCTAACAAATCCACCTAATTATTCTGTCATGATGTTGTAGTAGCTAGTGTAGAAAGAGACCTATGCATATGTAAGGTAGCTAGATAGATCTAACATAGGGACCACCTTTGATTCTTTGAAGTTGGGACCATGTGTTCATAACTGCTGTGTTTAGAACAAAACAATATAAACAACACGTCCTTATCGATCCTTCTATCCTTAACTTTAGTTACCAGTCGATACAGATCAAAGAAGAAGTGCGAACTCTGCAGATGCTGCACAAGCAGAGAATAGGAATTACTACTAATGTGGTACTATTTCACGGACACTGTTCAGCCAACTGTGTTTGATTCTTTTCTTTTATGAAAAGGAAAGACAAAGAATACACATATTGTCTTTTTATATTTTTTCCTTTTGCTTTTTGTTGTTTTTCAGAATCACTCACCTTTAGCTTTGTGTTTTCATTACTTTTTTAGGACAAGGAAATTAGAATATTTGAATGTAATACCAAAGGAGCAAAACAAAACCGGCCCTACCTTGTTATACAAAAATGGTTAATACTTATAATGGCAAGAAGTTGAAATGTTGCCATATCTCATAAAAGCATTGTAAAAACATACAATATCTCATTTCAAGGTTTTAAAAAAATATCGATTTAAAACGGGCAACATCTCCATAGAGACAAATCGCTAATTTCAATTACTATAAAAAGTAAAAGCTGATGGATTAATTTTGGTGTTTCCGACAGGTAACCGAGGACCCGGGCGAACCCCACTGGACTGGACCACAAGGATAAAGATAGCAGCTGGAGCAGCACAAGGTGTGGCATTCATTCACAACCATAACAACAATAATAATCTAACCCACGGTAACATCAAATCCACCAACATCCTCGTTGACGTATCTGGAACCGCGCGCGTGGTTGATTTTGGACTCTCCATTTTCACACTCCCATCAACCAGAAGATCCAATGGTTACCGTGCTCCAGAAGCATCAGACGGTCGAAAACAGACTCAGAAATCTGACGTGTACGCCTTCGGTGTTCTATTAATGGAGATACTCACAGGGAAGTGTCCCTCCGCTGCGGACGGCGGAGCAGAGGTGGAGTTGGCAAGTGGGTCCAGTCTGTGGTGAGGGAGGAATGGACGGCGGAGGTGTTTGATCTTGAGCTGATGAGGTATAAGGATGCTGAGGAGGAGATGGTGGCGTTGCTGCAGATTGCTTTGACGTGTACTGCGGCTTCACCTGATCAACGGCCCAAGATGAGCCACGTGGTCAAGAAGATTGAGGAATTGCGTGGGGTTGGTGTGTCTCCGTGTCATAACACGTTGGACTCTGTTTCTGAGTCACCTTCCGTGTCTGAAGATGCATGTGGTGGGTTTACTCACTAAATTTTAGCTAAGGATTCAACCAAATTATTATTAGATTGTCTTTTCTTTTACCTACAAAATTCAGACCCTTATTTATATCTTATGATAAAATACAAACAAGTGTAGTGGTTGGTTGTTGCGACACACACTTTAAACTAATAGAGCTTTTAGTTAAATTTCTGTCAAGGAATTATGGAATTTAATGCCCTTGTATTGATATCTAAATTTCAAATCTACGTACTCTCCCTCGACGGGATCCTTGGATCGGAGCCGCATATTATAACCAGACACGCTAGTCATATGCCCGCGGCCTAACTGCGTTGGTCGGGTTGTGCCCAACTGAGTTGGTTGCGCTATGAGCCCAATAGATAAAGCTTTAACGTTACAATACTTATGAGTGAGTTACGACGCTATATGTCATTAAATAAATGATTATGTAACATTATATATATATATATATATATATATATATATATATAACATATCGTATGAGAATAATATTTTTATGTGAGAATAATGACACTTTTAATATTTTATTCTATCTATCATTAAATTCAATTTTTTTATGAATCCAATTATTCTTCATCTTGTTTACAATTCATTTCTTTCAAAAAACACGGATTTAGAACCAAACTCAACAAAGAGAAAGTAGAAAAAAAACATGCTTTCACAGTAATGTTGCTCATGTTGTCCACTATTATTCTTCTCACCCATGGAGCCGAAAATTATAAAGTTGACAATAATTTAAAGCCTCAAAATTATTATTGTATATAATATCTAAATAGTCATCAATCAAAATAACATAGACTCGCCATTTTGTCAATAAAATATTTAAAATAAAAGAGATAAACATAACTTTATGATAGCGGGTTAAATAAAATTATTTAGTCAAATATTCTTTCTCATGACTTCTTTACATTAATGTTCAAATAATATCGCGTGAATATTCAATAATATCATAAAATTTATTAATAAATAAGTTAATCATATAATAAACTTTTAATATTTAACTACAACATATAAATAGTCTTTAAAATTTATACTATAATAAATTAAAATAGAATTATAAGGGTTATAATAAATACTATCTAATGGTTATAATAAAATGAAAATAATATCAAGTTTTAAACCCGCCACTACAATTAAACTACTCAATTTCTGTATGCACCAAAACTAAAACATCTATACCTAAAAATTCAATATATTGGCACTAAACTACTACTGTCAACAAACAGAACAGAAACTTTACAACTAAAAGAATGAAATGAATTAAGTTTAAAACTTTTCAATCAATTTTAATCTCACACATAGATTGACTAGTATTGAACTCTTGACAATCATCGCCATCCTCATCGTAAATAATATCATCAATAGACAATGGCAAATCGATGAGAAAGTTAAGGTTGGTTTCACTTTTGGCAAAGCAAATGGCACAACTTCATTGTTAAGAATCTCAATACTTTTCTCATACAGTCTCTCAAAGACTATCGTGATTAGCACAAATCAAACCCAACATCAAAAGCTTCTTCATCTCCTCAACCTCAAACTCACCATTCAACCTTTTATCAACGATATCCAATCCACCAAGTTAACCATATTTGACCCTCTCTCTTCTCAGAGGCCTTTTTCCACAACCACATCACATTCACATTTTACATAATATTATAAGAATGTGTATAAATTTATCATAATTTTTATGTCCGATTCTATTAGGATAGAAAGTCGCTTAATGGAATGTGTTAGCATTTACTAGATACAGATTTTTTTCACCTTAATAAACTGCTAAATATAATGCATCGCAACAATGAAGTATACTAAGGCTATACCTCATAGTTGAACTTGCACCTATGAATTGGTTTAATTTACAAACATCAGTATTGTTAATTCATCATCCGTAAAAGAAAAGATGTGGTAAGATTTCACATTAAAAACAACAAGGCGCATATAGCCAAGTGTTGTCTATTTAGTATCTATAATACAAAGCTTGATAATGATTCAAACAGAGGAATTGACCCAACATGTGAGTACTTCGTAGCTATAATAAAATAAAGGATGTATAACATATCCTATTAGTCACCGCAATACGAGTACCATCAGTTCAGTAGGTGATGTTGATGTTTCCCTAAGTTCAAATTGTGGGAACATTTTCCAAGAGAAATAAAAGTATCCCAAAATATAAACTCATAATAATCCTCCTTCCGCATGAATAATTATAAATGAATTGTACAGCTGAATGATAACTTACTTCGAGCATCCCAGAGACGAAACATAAGCGGAAAAGGAAAAGAAACTGGTTGAGGCCATTTAACAAACACTTAGTGTGCAAGTTGTAAAATTATGGTAACGATAAGAATTCAATACCGAATCAGAATCACAACCGCAACAACAACAACCATCAACAACAACAATAATCCAAATTCTAATTTCCCAACCCCTTCATTTCCAAGTTCTCTAATCGCATCAAACACTTGACACTGGAAGAACCGCTTCATCAATACATGCCATGATGCCAACACACCATAATTTTTGTAGCGGAGGAAGAAGAGGAAGAAGAAACCATCTTACCACCGAGATAGAGGATGAATGAGCTGGCATTGTTGACCGCTGACGTTGGCTCCGCCGCTTCTCACCAAAGTCACAGCAAAGCATGACACATTACAAACAATAAAAAGCAGATGCCAAAGTGCGACCACTAGAAAACAAGGATGAAAATCAGGAGAGATTTTAAATTTTTGTTTTTTGTGATTTTTGACTATTTTTGTGATTAAGAATGAATAAAATAAAAAAAAATCAATAATTAAAAATATATTTAAAAAATACAAAAAATAATTTAAAATATTTCAAAAAGTCAAGATTTGACTTTTTATTAACTTTAGACCGTTTAATAGAAATAACAAATAAAAAGAAAATTTAAATGCACTTTTAATTCATCTATTTAAGTGATTTAAATTGTAGGCCCCTCTATTATAAAATCTTAGGATAACAAAAATATTTTTAATGATTGGATATCTACTATTTAATATTTTTTATAGAATAAATTAGTAATTTTATTTTAATTTTTTAGAAATTAATTAATTAAAATTAATAAAACAACTAGCCCATTACTTTTACCATTGGTTCAATATACAAGATTACAATTATCCATGTGTGACTAAGCTTTATAAACAAATTTTTAATTTGCAAATAAAATAATGTGGAACTTTGTTGATAAACAAAACCCATATATTACTTTTTTCAATTAAAAAAATTCCAAGATGTATGATGATAGCCACGTAGAAACTATCAAGAAGCATTTAAACTAGAAAACAAAAGTATTCAAAGTATTTAAACAAAGCCACGTAGAAACTATCAAGAAGCATTTAAACAAAGTCGTAGAAACTATCAAGAAGCTTTCAAAAGTATTCACTTTTTTTAGAATAGTATTCCAAAGTTGTCTAACACCATTGAAACCTTCCTGCATAATAAATGCAGTTTCCATGTCTGTCACTTTTGAATGATTTTATAGAGAGCAATTGCATTTTAATTATTCAAATAATTAAGAAAGGTAAGTAGAACTAGTGTCCTTACGGAAATGAATGGATCAAATGGTATGAGAACAGAAATTGCCCAAGACATCCCATTGCTAAAAAATCCAAACAGATAAAAAAACGACATGAACAATTATAATGGTTTTCTGATGAGTTTGTCGGAGTAATATATTGCTGTAGTCTCATTGAAGAGATGATCCAATAGAATCAAATTTCTTACAAGACGTGTAGAAATTGTTACTATTAACAGTTTAGAACCTTTCCATTTTGTGACATGTGTTATACCCCAATTTTTCTCCTAAAATCCCTCATCATAATATACATTTCATGCATATCATCGACTCTATGGTTACGAGATCAAAGGGCTCATGGCATTAGGGTTTTCCCTCTAAATTGAGATTGCTACTTTTCTCGGATTTATTCAACAGACTCATTCATCGTCCTCGGACTGTGGAACTAGGGTTTTAGGATCACAAGCATCATGGGCATCTTCCTTGGCAAGGTTCCTCAAGATATAAAGTAATATTCATAAAAAATTCTTCAAAGGACAAGTGCATTAGAGTTTAACTTGTGGGCTTAAGATTTCCTCTGTTTTCTTTGATAATGTTTTGAGTTAGTGTTTGATTCCTCTCAGCATGTCAAGATACCCTCTTAGTCAAAGTGCACTCAAGGCATGGGATTGGCGGTTTATTTTCATTAAAGGATCTTCTCGAAGGCATTACTTATGTGTTGATATCATTGGTCCATCAATTCCATATATATGCCATGGTACAAGATGTGAGCTTGAAGATTCATCGGTGTTCGTTGTTTGTAATGCAAGTTATTTGTGGTTGGAGCATTTGAAAATAGGATTTTATTGCATTGAATATGATTTGAAGATTGGTATGAGTGATTATTAGAGTCCAGTTCATTCAAGTTAGTCCATTGGATTAAAGTTGTTTAAACACGCAAGATCGGGAGGTGTGTATGGATCTCTTGGAATCCAAGTTACAAGGAAGTAATTCAAGCATGTAACTTGGAAGGTTCATTCATGAGAGTTGCTTGGAGTCCAAGGCTACAAGGATCATCATGCTTTCTACATTGCAAGTTCCTCATCGTCTAAAGGGTTACTTTGAGCTTCCATTAAGACAAGGTGTCCGTTGTTGATTAAGCTACGGATCAAGATCTTGATCCCATCAACCTTTCAGATAGGATTTGATTGCTTCTTGAATTTGTGATCCATTTGGAGGTTAAGGTCCAACGATCAAGCATGACATAAAAGAAGAGGTTATGATTTATTTGTGAGCAAAGTCTTGCTGCCCATTCAATTGCTTGTTAGATTGCTAGTTGTTTTGGAGTTGAAATGAGGATTAAAAAGTGCATTCACCAAAGTGTTCTTCGTGTTTGATTTCAAGTTAACCAAATGACATCAAGTTCTTAAACATTTATTTGTGGTAAGGTCAAGTCATGATCCAAATATCCAAACAAATTCAAGTTCATTCGTCTAGATTTCTTCAAATTCAAGTCATTCTGATATTAAGGCATAAATCAAATCCATTCGTTTCAAATCCTTATTCCAACTTAACATTCCAAAAGCAAGTATCATGATTCAAGTTTTTTTGACATACAAGTTACATCCTTCAAAGTTTTCAAAGTTCTCAAAGCATAATTCCAAGTTTAACCTTGTTCACTGTGCTAAGCTCAAATTCAAATTCCGATGGTCCAAAGTGTTTCTCATTCACTGCTCATACAATTGAAAGAGAATGGTATTCAAGTCAACATTCAATCAAGGGTTTTAACATCCATGTCAAGTTCAACACTTCAAGTGTCATTCAAGTTTGTAATACAAAATACAAATATTCAAGTTTCCAATTATCCATTGTGTTTTTTTTTATTCATTCAAATTCCATCTAAGTTCAAATAAGTTTCATTGAACATATCCACCAAAATTCGCCATGTGTGTTCTTAATAGCAAGTGCAGAGTACAATACAAGTCGGCATTACAAATTGGAAATTTACATAACAAATACATGTTCTAAAACCTAGTCTTCCATCCTTGTGCTTCAAAGTAAGACTTTGTCAAAATCAATCCAAAGTGCATAAACCTTGATTCCCTGTAAAATATAGGACCAGTCCAGCCATATCCAATGCACAAAAGTTCATGAAAACGTTCACAAAACAGTTAATTCGGATCGAAGGTTTATGACGGCAGTTCTGCAAAACAAAAACAAAAACAACAGAAGGAAAAGCTTCAACTCAGGAAAATAAATCATATTAAACAAATAAAAGAACCTGCATTAGTTCAAGGATTAAAAACAAAAAATCAGGAAAATAAGAAGTGAAATGCCAGCTCGGTTCAAATCGAATGTTAGGAGAGAATACTAAAAATTGCAGAAAAGGAAATGCAAGCTCAAAACCAGTTCAGCTCAAAATCAGAAATTGAATTCATTGAAATTCATAAAACCAGAAACAATCCTAGCCATCTATTGCTCTAATCGATTTTCTAATCCAATGGTCAAGAATGCATTATCTCTAATAGATTTTGGACAGTTATATAAGAGCTTCATAACAGAATTGAGCGGGGGATTCATAACAGAAAAATAAAGTAGAGAATCACCTTTCAATTCTCTCTTCAATTGAAACCCCCCATAATCTTCACGCTGGAGTCTTCATCATGCTTAAGAAGAAAGAGGTTGAGACCAGAAAGAGATGATGGCGGAAATTGATAAGAAGAGATAGGGAGGCGGTGTTGTATGGTGGAGGAAAATGAAGACGATTCGTCACCCCAATGTAAACCCTAAATCCCTTTCTGATTTCTACGATTTTATTTTAATATAATAATATAATAATAATCAAAGAAAAAACTAATAAAATGTGAGGAATTTTCTTGCCACCCGTAAGTTTAACCTTCCCTCCTCTAAAAAATTTTATTCCAAAATTAAATCTCTTAAAATTTTGGGTATTCTAAGGTAGATTTTTTTTGAAATTTTTGATAATTTTTTGAATTTTATTTTTTAATAATGGAAATTTTAGTATATTTATAATTTTTGATATACCAGAAATTTTAAATACATTGAAATTTCCGATATCTGTATTTTTATTGAAAATATCGTAAATTTTCAGTATTTGATTGAAATTTACGATTTTTTTTTTGAATTTTTTTTATTTAAAATTCTGAAAAATATCGAAAATTTTGAAAAATTTTGGAATTTTTTAAAATTTCCGATATTTTTGCAAATTCAAATATACTGAATTTTCGTATGAGATTCGAATTTCGATTGATTGAAATTTTCGGTACACCCCCAAATTTTCAGTAAGATTCAATTTTTTAAAAAAAAATTCACAAGGGTATGATTTTATCATACCCTTGAGGGTGAAAGGTACAACTTGAAGGATAACAAGATAAATTCTCTAGAAATGTGGACTTAGGCATAATTGTTTGGCCTGGGCTTGGCCCTTTTTGTTTTCGCCACCCTCAAATCCACACACCCTCTTTTGCCATTTTTATTTTACTTGTTCTTAATTTTTGGCAATTTTTAATTGTTGATCCGTCGCAGCTTTTGGCTAATTTTTGTGTAGATGATAATATGTTAATTTCTAACTTGTGACAATTTTTCATGATTTTTCCATTAGGTTGAAGTTAATTGAAATCGTGTTTAGCGTATGATTAGAATCGATTCATAGCACATTCTTATTGATCCCATATACTTGATTTCGCCCGCTGGTACGATGAGTAGCATAATGATAGGTTCGACCTCTCGATGAAGTTCGAGTTGAATTATATAGCCTTGTTATTTGCTAATTCATTTTGTGGTTTGTGTAAGATTCGACGGAGATTTCGCACCTCGAGATACCATTGGATTATTTCGTGTGCCATTGCTTTATATCTTGTGCAGGAGTATCACATGATGATTCAGATGCGGTGATTTATTTTCACATGGATGCTTCGACTCTTATTTTCATATCCAATTTCTCGACATCTCATCGCTTGATGCGAAGATCGCATAAAGTATTTCGGGTTTCTTAGCTTGATGCATTTTTTATCGCTTTCTAATGCCATGAGAACTAGGAATAGAGATGTATGACAGGGACCTCTGTTGCTGATTATGATAGGAGTCCCTATGATTTATTTAAAGACATGTTTAAGGCAATTCTACTTGTTAGTTGCTTGTTTACTTTTCATCTTTGTATTTACCATGTTCCTTCAAGGCATTCTCGACTTTTTAGGTTAGTGTCTGAGATAGACCTTAGGTTCTAAATCATGCATGCTAACATTAGGTAGACATTTCCCTTTTGTTAATCCGAACTTTAGGACCATCTTTGTATGATGAAATTAGGATTAAAATCAGGTTAGTCTCCCTTGTATTGTTTCTTTCCACTTTTCATAATTGCATTAAAACTAAAACTCTTTTTCTTGAAAAAATCATAAAAAATACTCTAATGTTTCTAACCCTTTTTCGAGGTAAAAAATACCAATCAATTCAAATTTTTTGCCTCTTGACTTTTATCTTTAAAATCTTCTTCAGACAAAAACCTATTAATTCCTATATGTATTAACGCGCGAATCTCCAGAGGTCGGCAATGGTAGAATGTGAAATTAATACCGTTCATTAAAATGCAAACAAACATAAATATGTGAGCCTAACTACGACGCCTAATTCCTTAAAAGGATACATAGGCATCCTGTCACGGGCTTATGAAAGTGAAAATTTGTAAATATTTCTTCTTTTCGTCGTGTTTTATTTTGCATGCCCTCTTATCATTAAACATAAACATAACAAGTAAGCATAGATTTTTAGACACCCATTAGATAGATAACATAAGTGGATCCCGTAGAGTACTACAAATGTAAGGGATGATAATATCTTCATGAATCGACTCCTTTACCCGATCTCTCACTCGTAATATTGTGATTTCTCCCTCTCAATTTTTTCTTCGATGATTTTCCCTTCTATGGAATAAATAAATACTCGATAGTGACTTCATAGATTCATTCTCGATGATCTTAGTCGGTACCTTCAATGTGTTGTGTTGTATTGTTGTAGTAGGTGATTCGAACTGCATAATTACTAACAAAAATAAAATTTCTACCACAAGTCGAACCTTTCAAAACATGTCTAAAAAGACAACAAAGGCATAACAGTAAATGTTTTGCACTTATTGATTGATAATATATTCATACTATTTTTCTAATACATCTATCTCTTGTTTCATTTTCTTTTCATATATATATTAACCACCGTGTATGAAACAAATTCTATTGAAGTTGAAAATCTTGTCTTCTGGTTTTTGATTCCACTCTTGGAATATGTATTGGAAATAGGGTCAAATTTTGATATTTGAAAGGATACAAAAGATTGGAAGTGGAGTTTTGCATGTATTTGAAAGAGTTTTGGTTTTGCATGTATAATTAAAGTTCCACATTAATTTTTCAAGAAATAAAATCAATGCTTATAAAGACCATTTACACAAGACTTCTAGAATCATGAGTACTGGGCAACTTATGAAATGAAAATTGGTTAGGCCCAATTAATCTCTTTTATGATATATAATAATTAATTTTAAAATAAATAAATACAAATAGGGTTAATATCTTTTTACCCCTTGTCATATAGGGCCTTTCTGAAAAATCTCCTGTAAAAACAAAGACATAAATTACCCCAAGTTTTGAAAAAAGTCACACATAAAACTTTTGTCAGGCCAACTCATCAAAATTGCTTATGAGTCAATGTTTTTCTGATATTTTCATTTGTTTTTAATTCCACATGTGTATTATATATTTTTCTTGGACAGGAATACCCTTGGGGTAGATGACAAAATAAAAACCCATAGAAGGAATCAAAACGTGGAATCCCTAATCTCCTTCTTCTTCTCCCCACACTGTCACGACGTCTTCTTCTTCTCCCCACAATGTCACGACCTCTAACGCAGCACGTCTAACGCAACAAATAATATTATGTGTTCGACTAAGTTCTGTCAATGAAAAAATCCGGTTGTTCATAGTCAAGCATGTCCAGCATGGATTCAAACGATATAAGAACACCTACATATGGTCACAATCTCCCCATGAAGTTGTTTGTTTCAAAATTGGTTTCAAACCCCAGTAGGAAGTATTGGAAGTGTAAGTTTTGGGGTAAAGAAGAGGATTGTGACGCTTTTATTTGTATGATGAGTTTTCTCTCGTGAACGGGTAGGAATTACGTATGGAGATGTGTTGGAGCTTGAAGCAAATGGATAAACACTACAAGAAAATTAGTGTTTAACTATTAAAATTGTGATGCTTATGTGATAACCGTCGAATTGACATATAGAGACAGTGGTTACGACAGTTGATACCATCCGTCCCTAATATTTATTTTACGATGGTATAATTAACCGTCATAATATTATTATTACGACGGTAAAACAACCGTCGGCCCTCATTTAGCACTTATAACATCGGTTTCTCACCTACAACTATGTTACGACGGTAAAATTAACCGTCCTAAAGTCATTTCACGACGGTAAAACACCCGTCGCACCCTAAACCTTTCTCGACGGTAAAATTAACCGTCTTAAAACTCATTTCACGATGGTAAAACAACTGTCGCACCCAAAACCTCTAAAAATTCTCAAAGGGCACGACGGTAAAACACCCGTCGCACTAAAAAACTTACAAAAATCTCAAAGGTCACGATGGTAAAATCACCCGACTTAGCCCCTAAACCATTTTCCCGCTCATTCATAGTACGTACAAGGTTTTATTTCTCTTTTCTCTACCTCCCTGCTCATGTCTTCATGTTGTTCTTCACACCGAAAGAAATCTCTTCAAACCGCTCATCTTCACAATCGAAAAACACATCAAGCATTTTAACGCCCTCACGCGTTTATCTCTTCAAACACAGATGTTTTATGTATCACTTTTGATTTGTTCTCATCTCTCTCATTCTCTAACATTGATTTCAAGATTGGAGATTCACTTGAATCTTATGTTTGAGCTCTCTGTGTTGATTGATTTTGAGTTTTAATATATTGAATTGATGTTAGGTTTTCTAATTTGTTGTTTTAGGTTTTATTTCTTTTATGATGTTTTAGGTTATCTTTAGATTGAAATATTGTACTTGTTAGTCTAATTTGTGTTTGTTTGTTTCAAATTATTTAATAAAATAAGTGATTGATGAGATATTATAGTTGGAAACCTTAGTTAGGTTCATAGGTTGTTGATAGAATTACGATTCACAAGAAATTCAAATACCCAACTCATAGAGATTATACAATTACCTTTCACGCTGATTTTTATACGCTCACAAGAAGTACATCAACTCTTTTGCATTCTGCAACATACAATTTTGAAAAAGCTATAGTTTTAAGGCAGTGGGTTGTGGTTTTTGTAAGGATTATTTTGAAACATAATATAGTTTGTTAAATTGAAATCGTTGGTTGGCAATCAAACCAAGTCTAACGGATAACTTTAAAACCCATGTAAGTTTTACAACATTGAACTTCAATTCATAAATTTGTACTCACATAGGTTTCCAAATCCCATGTATTCCTTATTTTCAAGCCTTTTAATCAGATTTGCTATTCCTGTTCCACCTGTTATTTCAAGGGGACAAAAAGATTAAGCTCAATGTACTTAAATTTAAAGAATGAGTTCTTAGAATAACTACTCAAATTTAAAGTTCACTAGCTAGGATTTAATCATAATTGGTTTAATCAACTGTTTACACTCCAATTTGTCGTTGATCTCCTTGGAAGCTATAACTATTTTCCTTTGTATAAAAGCATCACCGTATGAACTCACTCCTATCGCTATAGGTACCAAGTAGATTCAATATCCAATACACCGAAAGCAAGTTCTTGTATAATTCGCTTCAAAATGTACATTATACATAATCAATTAATCATCATTCTTTGTTTATACTCGAACATGAAAAACATCGATATACTTACTTTTCCTATCTGTAATGCAAGTATCATGATCCAGACAGCAAAAAGAAGTCCAAGTTCACAAAGATGTGGTTCTTTACTGCTAATGAATTGTTTTGTCCTTTGTTTCAATGGATTGATACCCTTATTATAACATAAATCTAATTTTCATTATTGTTATAATTCAACGGCTTTTTATTTCGAAAATTCATAATATTGATGCCTAGATGGTCCATTCTATTTTCAATTCAACAATCTAGTTATTGTTTGGACTGAATTTGTTCAGTGTGAACTAGAGGTCAAATTATTGTCTAAACTACACTATTTTCATTTTAGTGCAAGCAAAATTATATATGTGAGAAACTCCAGCTTCTATGCCTTCCATCTAGATTGATACTATTTAGGTACTGCTTAGTGTTGATGCATTATCCCTACAATATTATGAAGATCATAAATATAGTCGAAAGTGTGGATGAGGACCGGGTGCTTTCACCTCCTCCAAAAGTTTTTGCATTTGGCATGGACTGTAGTGTCAATAGATTACAGTAACTATACAAATAAAACTTGATAGTTTCTTTATTTTATATTTTTTGATCCAACATGCATACTGGTACATGTAATTTCAAAGCTTTCACCTTTCATCTATTCTAGTAGTACATGCAATTTATGTTGTTAGAACTTAAGATTTATGAAAATAAGCAAAACTAATATTTATTTTTGTGATCAATTTGCTTTTGATTTCTATTCAAACTAGTTTTTAAATTTTAATTCTAAATCTTGATGACACATTTTCATGCATCTGAAACATCAAGTGTCTTTTGGACTAGAATGTAAATAATAATTTTTGTTGGATTTAAAGGGATATAAGATGTTGAAAATATAAGAACAAGAAAGAATTGGAACTATAAGAGGATTTCCATTTGATAAATGTATGATTTCTACCAACTATTGATATGTTGTTTGGTTTTTGTTGCAACTTTCTCTTCCACTTGATTCGCTACTCTTCAAACCCTCGTGCGTTTTTGAGGTATGATTTCATTCTTAAATTTGAGTGTGCCTTTACTATATCATTGTTTAATAGTGTTAGACTAAAGAATTTTATCTTGAAAATAATTTTGCATGTGAATAGGATTTTAAGTTTAAATCATACATTTATCTATGTAGATATGAAGTATTTATCCATATATGTCTGTTACATGAAACTGTATTATCATGACAAGTGAAATGACTAGTGGTGTGTTACCAAAGTTTTCCTCCTAAATATTTCAATAAAAAGATATATTTCAGTTTATGGTTGTTTTACTCTTTCATAACCTTTACCATGTCCAAGTGTGTCAGATGAATGAAAAGCATTGGATGCATTTGCTAGCATAGAAAGTTAAACCGAAAAAATAGAATAGAATTCAAGTGATGGAGGTGGGATTGATAATTCATCTGTAAAATATTAATACTATTAATTAGACTATATAGTTAAACTAAAGTTATTTTTAGACTAAACATTGTATAAACTATAATTAAAAATATTAATATATTTTTAGACTAAAGTTATTTATAGCCGTAAAGTTATTTTTAGACTAAAGTTAGTATAAGCTATAGTTAAAGTATTAATATTTTTAGACTTTTATTCACTACTAACTATATAGCCAATCAATTAACATAGATCATTAGTGAATTAGTGTTATTCTATTAAATTATTAATAAAGTTATTTTATTTGTTGTTATACAATTATTAAATTATTTATAAAGTTAATAATATGTATATGTATATTGTCATACACTTTGAAGATTGAATTTAAGAACATGTTATGTGGTCCAATACTATACTAATTGATAGCACAAGGCTTCACCTATAAACTTGTTATGTAGTATGTAAAAACAAATTAAACAACTAATAATAAAACTCATCTCTTTTATTTTTCTATTGTTTATATTCAAAATAACATGTTCTCGTAAGTACTAGAATTCTTAAAATATTTTTTTTGTTTGAAGAAATGGATAAGTCATGGATTATTAAGCCACAATCATCGATTGCGTATCAGAAAGGGATAAAAGAATTTATTGATTTTGCATTTAAAGGTGCAGAAAAAAATGACGTAGTAGTATGTCCTTGCAAACGTTACGGTTTCAGAAAATTAAAGAGTAGGAGTGACATGTTCGACCACTTAAGTTGGTCACCATTTCCATAGGGATACACATCAGGATCCATCATGGAGAGTCTTTTGTACGATCTAGTACTATCTCCCTAGTACTACTCCAAGTATGGTAGAAGATACTAACATGGTCGAAGAACCTATTCGTAATATGATCAATGATGCATTTGGAGTTTATGGGAATCATGCAAATGAAATACCATCTGCGCCAAATTTGAGATTGAACAAGAAGATTATGTGATGCCAAGTTCAACTCAGAAAGAAACGAAGCCAAGGAGTATTATGAGTTGGCTTAGAAGGAGAACAACCTTTATATGAAGGGTGTATTTATATTCAAGACTATCTTTTGGTTAAGTTGTACCATATAAAATGTTTATGTGGATTGAGTGAGAAGGCAATGACAATGATTTTAGAGTTAATAAAAGATGCATTTGAATATGCAAACATTCCAAGTTCATTCTATGAAGCCAAGAAATCAATCACAAAACTTGGTTTGAATTATGTAAAGATACCCGCATGTCCAAACGATTGTAAGCTTTATTGGAGAGAAGATGAAGAGAGGGAGACTTGCAAAATTGCAACACTTCAAAATGGAAAACAAATGATGATGTCTCTATTAACAAGAAAAAAGAAAATTCTTGCCAAGGTTCTTCGTTATTTTCCATTAAAACCTCGACAGTAGATTATTTTTGTCATCAAAAACAGAGATATGAGATGGCATGCAATGATACTAACAATGATGGAATATTGAGGCATCCTAGAGATTCGTAAGCTTGGACAAAATTTGACTTGACACATACTTGGTTTTCATCGATCCACGGAATGTGCGTCTTGCATTGGCTAGTGATGGTTTTAATCCTTTTGGGGTGATGAGTACAAACAAAAGTATTTGGCCGTTGTTTCATACCATATAACACTCCTCCATGGGTTTGCATGAAGCGACATCATTTATAATGTCAATGATAATTCCCTAAAGAGGCACCAGAAATAATATTGATGTCTACTTACAACCATTAATCAAAGAGTTGAAGGAGTTATGGACAAGTGGTGTGGACATACGATTCTTTCAAGAAAGAGATGTTCAAGTTGCATGCAAATTTGATGTGGACTATTAGTGACTTTCCGTGGTGGGTTCACTTTCCGGTGGAACACATACACAGGACTTGCTTGCCCATCGTAACTTTCAAACTACACCTCTCCGCCTTAAAGCTAGTCGTAAATGGTGTTTTATGGGTCATCGCGTTTCCTTGATCGGAGACACATGTTTAGATTGAACAAGATCCGCTTTAATGGTGAACAAGAAATGCAGAGTCCACCAAGAACATTATCTGGACATAAAGTTTTTGAAAAGGTTAAAGATGTTGAAGTCATCTTTGGTAAAAAGGCAGTGAAAGAAAAATCAGTAAAAAGAACACGTGAGGAACAACCTATAGAAGGTGATAGTACACAATGTGATCCTACAAAAGGTCATCCTCAACAATGGAAAAAGAAAAGCATATTTTTTGAACTTCCATATTGGAAAGATAATCTTCTACGCCATAATCTTGATCCGATGCATATTGAGAAAAATGTGCAATAATGTCCTATTTACTTTACTGAATGATAGACAAAAGAGTAAAGACCATTATAAAGCTCGAGAAGACCTTCAAAATATGGGCATAAGACGTGATCTTTGGCCTGATGAAAATGGTAAAATTTCTCCGGCTGCCTTTAGTTTAACAGGTAAAGATAAAAGGAATTTTTTAACAACTTTAAAGAATATTAGGGTGCCTGATGGTTATTCAAGCAACATTTCTAGATGCATTGACTTAGTAAATCTCAAGGTGAATGGAATGATGAAGAGTCATGATTGTCATATATTAATGGAACGACTTTTACCATTAGCCATTCGCACAACATTACCTCATGAGGTTTCAGCAGTATTGATTGAGTTGTGCTCATTCTTTAGACAATTATGTGCCGAGGTATTGAAAATTGAAGACATGGAAAATTGCAAACCAAATTGTCCTCACTTTATGCCATATGGAATGTTATTTCCTCCTCGCTCTTCACGTTATGGTCCACTTGGTTGTTCACCTTGTTGAAGAAGTTAAACTTGAGGTCCTGTTCATTATCGATGGATGTATCC
The DNA here is from genome assembly GCA_021764765.1 of Vicia sativa. Taxonomy (NCBI): domain Eukaryota; kingdom Viridiplantae; phylum Streptophyta; class Magnoliopsida; order Fabales; family Fabaceae; genus Vicia; species Vicia sativa. The sequence continues at coordinate 6,419,630 of CM038797.1, read as the reverse complement.
CATTGAAAGGTAAACTATGTGATTTTGTTCTAATGTTACTAACTTAATTATAAAGTAGAAAGTTTTTTAACCAGTGTTATTGTGGTTCAATGATAGGTACTTGGGAAAACTTAAATCGTATGTACGTAATAAGGCAAAACCGTAAGGGTCTATTGCGAAGGATACCGCTTTGAAGAGATTCTTACATTTTGTTCAAGATATCTAGAAAATATTGAGACTAGATGGAATCAACTTGACGTGTAGACGACGACCCTATTGATGATATCCAAACTGCTTCACGTGTGTGAATTATTTCCTAGAGTTGGAAAACGTGGGTGGATCTTCTTATTACACCCTAACACCAACCGAAAAATTGCGGCTCATAGACACGCTTTTAACAAACATCCAATAGTTGACGACTATCTAAAGTATGTAGTTTTATTCCATTTAAGTAGTTTCATCTACACTATTAATAGTTTTTTACATCTAATATCGAATAATCAAATAGGCAGTTCCGAAGTATTACTCAAAACCAAATGAGGCACAGTCAAAGAAGTGCTACTGAGATAGACAAGAAGGTTCATAAGGAGTTTGCGCATTGGTTCTGCAATCGTGTGAGTTTTCATACAAAAATAGATGTTTTATTGAATTGGTTTTTAATAATAACGAGACTAATTGGATGTTGTATCATGTATAGATTCGCAACAATCTTGACAACATTCATGGGCCAGATAAAGATGTTCTCATTAGTCTTGCTCATGGACCTTTTGATAAAGTTAAAAGATTTACCGCGTTCAATGTCAATGGATTCAAGTTTCGAACGTTGGAACGAGACAATCTTTTAAAAACTCAAAATAGTGGAGTTTTTGGCATGTTTGGGACACGAAGTTATTCAAGCAATAGTGATACCCAAATGAGATTTGGAGGGGTCCCTTACTATGGAAGATTAATAGATATTATTGTGCTTTCCTATGATGGCTTCATAGTGCCCATGTTTAAATGTGAATGGGCTAATACCATAAATCCAAGAGGAATTAAGATAGATAAGTTGGGTTTTACCTCTATAAACTTTGCAAGACTACTACATACTGGTGAACATGAAGATAATGAGCCATATATTCAAGCATCTGAAGCTCATATGGTTTTTTATGTAGATGATGAGAGTGAACAAGGATGGAGCATACCTGTTCATTTGAAGCCAAGAGACTTGTATGACATGGGTGGAAATGATGAAATTATGACACCCATTGAGCCATATCCATCACAAAATTTGGAACAAATATATTCAAATGATGATCTTGGAACTTCAGCGGCAAATGATGACAATAATTAACATATAGTTTTTTATTGATAAGAATCTAGTTTGTTTGTAACTTGTGTGAGACTTAATGTATGATATTCCATTGTTACTCTATGTTCTTTGTTGCTTATCCCTAATTAATATGTTAGATGACATTGTTACTCTATGTTTTTAATTTCATTGTGTTTATGTTATGTTTATTAAATTTGTAGTAATAATATAAAATTTTGATGTTTACTACTTTTAGTGTACTTAATACCTATACTTGCAGTTGAAGCCTTTGTGAGACAATGACTACCATATGAGAATAGTCGCCTCAAAAATAGAGAATAAGAAAAGTTAGAGGCTCTCAATCTTCCTACACTCTCTCAATCCTTCACAAATCATCAAAGTCTTCTTCCAAACCATCATGGTCACCATAAATTCTCTATACTAGTCCATACAAATTAATTGTACTTATCATTTACTAATATTCACTAATGCATTTTATTTAGTCTGTGAAGGGCCGCTCAAGGTTTGTATAACCGGAGAGCTTGAAGTAAATAAGAAGCGCCTACGTTCAATTACAACTCGCAAATCATCAATAACCCTTCCACCAATGGAAACTACAATCCCTCCGTCAATCCAAATTGCAAAAGATGTTGCGGTAGAAGATGAGGATGAAGATGACATGGTAGGAGATGAGGCTGAAGATGTTGTGGTAGGAGATGAGGCTGAAGATGTTGTATTAGGAGATGAGGCTGAAGATGTTGTATTAGGAGATGAGGCTGAAGATGATGTGCAGATGAGGCTGAAGATGTTGTGGTAGGAGATGGATCGAGATGTTGTTAAAGTGGCTAAATCTGAGTATTGGGATGTAAATGTCATTAGTAAGTAATTTAAGGTTAAAGTATCTATAAATAATTTAAATTTTTTACATAGTTGAGTTATGACATTAATTTGTTTACTTTTTTAATGTGATAGACAAGGAAGGTTATGTTTCAAACACACGTTTATGTGTGAAAGACTTGGTTGCGAAATCAGAGCCTGATGGAACATGGATAATACTTGAATTCAATAAGAATGATTGCAAGTAGGACCGACTTCGGTTTGCTAGCAGGATATTTGGGTATAGTTATTAGAATGTTTAAAGATATTCCCATAATGTTTGAGAGTTGGAAGGATGTTCCAGCAGATACAAAAACAAAGTTTTATGAATCAAAGATAAAGGTATCATTAATAAACAATTACATATTTTTTAAATTAATTTCATGGTGATTATTATTTGCTTTGTCAACTAATATATTTTTATGTTTAGCGCCATTTTCTTGTGGATGATGGGCGTGACAAAGATTTTGTACTTGCTTCTGCTGCAAGGAAATGGAAGGATGCCCGACATACATTGTTTCCTAATTTTATAGATGGATCTCCTTTGAGGAAAATCTTCAAATTATCCAAAATGCGAGGCATTCCCGAAAATGATTGGTGTTTATGTTCAATATAGATGGAAAGAAAAACACGTGTAACATTAGTGTTTTTATTTGTTAGATTTCTTTGGTTTGTATGTTATCCCTATCTATAATGCATGTTTTTATTTGTTACAAATGTAGAAAATATCCCAAAAATGCCCAAAATAGAGCAAAATTGAAGGCTCATACACTCGGATCTAAGTCGCTTGCAAGGAAGAAACATGAGTTGGTATGTCTAAATCTATATGTTGTTGATCATTTTCTTGATAGTACAAACAATTAAAATTTGTTCTTATTTGCGAAATGAGAGATGGATGAACATACAATAGAGGAGAAATGTACAGCTTCTCATAAAAGCTCAACTGGTCTTTTATCAATGAAGATGCATAGAACAATAATGTAAGTACAAGTTAATTCTTTTGAAATACTTATTAGTCTCCTTAAGGTTTGAGAAAAAATCAAATCTTTTGGCATCTCTTAGAGTGGGGAGAACTGTCTAAAATCGATAACCATAACTATATTCTATAGTATGTTTGATAGCTTAGCTTCTTAGTTAGTTACACTTTCTTTTATATTAGTCTTATTTTTATCTGGGAAATCAAAGAAAGACAAATTATATACAAGTTTTACATTACCGTAATATAAGTCTTATGAAAGTTCACCAATTATTTAACTACATATTTTTTTAGCAATTACACTATTTTACGGCGATGTATTTGGTCTGCATTAAATGTTAAATGTAACCATTTATTAAATCCATTATGTAAATTGGTGGAATCCATATACTTCACTAAGAAATATTTATATCTAACCAAGTTTGAAAATTGAAATACATTATAAAACTTAATTATGTCCCAGCTAGAAAAATTGCAATGTGTTTTAGTTATACATGGTTAAAAGTCCAATTCCCCTTTAAAGCTCCAACACCTAACTAAGTGAGATGTTTGCTTGTTTCTTTGCTTCTTACCATTGCTCAATGTACTGCTTTCTTATTATTCATGGCAAAAATGTCAAAATTATATACCAACAGTATTATTCAAGTCCAATTACAATAGTTTGTGCCACTTCCTAGTTTGTGCCAACTTCTTTTTATGTATATGTGGAAGTCCATGATTTGATCAAGAGGTTCTCCCCCAATATATTATCCTTGTTATATAAACAATAGCTCAATTTTTTCTTTTGCATGCGCAGAAAAAATTACAAGCTGCAATTAAGGATTCTCGTGGTCCGAAATGAGGCGTTTCAGTATTTGGAAAAGAAAAGCATGGATATGTTCGTAGTATGGGACTTGGAGTTACGCCATCTCGATTAATAGATCTACAGATCGACATCTTCTTTCGCAGAAAGTGAAAAATAAAGGAAATGCAAGAAGAAATTAATGCACTTAAAGAAAAGAATTCAAAAATTGATGAATCGACAGAGGCAATCATATTTTAACGCAAAGGGACAAGGCGAGGACAAAGGAAATTAAACTCTTAATGCAAATGCAAAATTTCAGTGGAAGACATGTATATTATTTTGACGATTTAAAGTTAAAGTTTATGAGTATTATTTTAAAGATTATTATTTTAATACCTTTTTAGGGATTGAATCACCGATGGTAGACGCTCATTCGAGTCTAGCTACCGTATGCAGATAATGGAACTTGGGGACAAATTAGACTTTGCTATGATCGAGTTAATTAGATTGTGAACTTTCTCATGTATTTTTGGCATAATGATACTTATTATTATAAGATTAGGAATTGATATATTTTGGGTTTTTTGTACTACTTGACATGATTATGGAACTCGCATTTTACATGATTATGGAACACACATTTTTTTGGATATTATAATGCTTATTTGATGTTAAATATTTTTTATTGAAATTATTTTTACTATATTACAAAGTGATAGAAAATAAAACAAAAATAATACTATAAATAAATATATTAAAGAAGAAATAATTTAAAGAAAAAATAACACAAAAAACTATATTTAAATTTTTTAAATAAATAATAATTTAAATAAAAAATATATATAGTAGAAAAATAAAAAAAAATCAAGAGATAGCCTCGACGGTATCGAACTGTCGTAATCAACAATTAAAAATAATCAAAAAAGTCATGACGGTATCGAACCGTCGCCATAAAAAACAATTTAATCAATTTCAAAAGATATTCACGACAGTATCGAACTGTCGCCATCAACAATTAAAAGAAACTCAAAAGATAGTCAAGCGGTATCAAACCGTCACCAATACTTGATTATGTCACCCAAACCCGTTAGAACTTGAACGATGCTTTTGTAACGCCGAAAATAGTTGGGACACATTACTGCGATGGTAATGCAACCTGTGTGGAAAGTAAATTGCGACGGTTTTAACCGTCGAATCTACAAAATACTGTCGTAACCGCCAATTTTCTTGTAGTGAAAGAAATAAATGGAAGATGGAGGCATCAAGAATGAGATTGAAGGCTTAAGGAAGAAGATGACATTTCTTATTGTTGTAATTTTTTGTACCTTGTTGTTCTTTGTTTTAGTCTAATGAAATGGAAGTAGGTTTTGTTATGTTAGGTTATGGTTATGTGTTGAATTAATGGAAGAGTGATTTAGTTACTAATGGAAGAATGTTTTGAATTATATGTAATGTATTTGTGTTAATGCAATGAAATATGTTTACTTTGTCTTATATCATAGTAATGTATTTGTGTTAATGCAATCTATTATGTTGTAGTTTCCAAGTCTTATTTTGTGCTCTACCATAGTAATGAAAATCATATGTAATGTAAAACCGTACCAGAATTTTGTCATACATAAGCAAGTCTTACAGAATAAGGTTTACATAATAAGGCACATTATGTTCATATAAGAATTTTGTCATACATAAGCAAGTCTTACAGAATAAGGTTTACAAAATAAGGCACATTATGTGCATAACAGACAATTGTTCCAAAAAGGGCACATTATGTGCATAACTTGTTCCAAAACAATATTAAATAAACATACAAGTATAACTTGTTCCAAAATAATACAAGCATAAGTTGTTCCAAAACAATACAAAATAAACATAGTTATGTCTACTGAGTCATTCTACTAGAAATATATTCCCACACTCCTTTCCCCTTTACAGTATCCTCTTATTCTTCACCAATAACCAGGTGCATTAGATTTTGAACCAGGCCCATCATATTTCTTAGCCAAACCAACAACTCTCAACCTCACTTTGCTCTTTTAGGTGCTTGAGTATCACTGCTTTCTTCTTATCAACAACTTCACATAGCTTTTTTTCTTCTAACTTGCCTCGTCAGGTAGCATGTGATTCAACCGTGCGCATGAGAATCAACATTCTCGCTTGACGAGACAGTGAATCAACTTTCGACTTGCCTCAAGTCAGGTAGTATGTTCTTCATTTGGTGCGGGCACTAGTAGTCGGGTCAGGACTTGGGATTGTTGTGTTTCATGTCCGCCATCATCTCATCAAGTAATTCATCAAGCTCAACTTCATTTAATTGATCCACACTGCAGTAGTACTGAATTAGGTTCACCATCGAGTGGCAGGATGATTTCTTGTTCCATGGTGTTTTCCTCTATACACAAAAAAAGTCAAGTTCTGTAGCATAATTATGACATTAGATATGTGGTATATAAATTACCTTTCTCTCCAAAGTGCATTTGGATCTTGATCCTTGCTCTTACACTTCCTTGAATTTGTGACCTAGCTTTCCACACTTTGTAAATCTATAAGTCACACCGTATCTCCTCATCCTTGATCCACTTTCATCAGGTTCTCTAAACCTCAATTTTTTAGGTCTACCAGGACCCTTCTTATATTGAGGTGGCATCATGTCTTCAACATCAACTGGAGGCCACATATCCATACCATTTATAAGACTTACATTGTTCTCATAACAAGTTTTGTAAGCATCTCTCATGTAACATGGGTCATGTTGCACCCTAAAATTTGGCCTCCCGGTGCTACGGTCAAAATTATTTTCAAAAGTTGGTTTTAAATTTCTTTTGGTTTATTACACTAATATTCCAGTGTTTTTTATAAATATTCGTTCTCAAGAACTATTTTAAAATATAATAATTTATTTCAAATTATTTGTATTTTTAAATATGACAAGTACTTGCGCATCTCCATATACTTTAAGTTGCATTTCTATTTTGAATAAGTAAGATATCATAATTGGTAAGGAGGTAAGCTTGACAAATATAAGGTCACGAGTTCAAATCTTGCATATACTATTTGAGACATTTTGTTGTTAATAACTTTATTTTTATTTTCAAAAATCATATTTTTTATTATTTTTTATTTCAATTTTCGTAAAAAAGAAATTCTCAATTTTTTTTCAAAAATAAGTTTAGATTTTTTCTAATTTTTTTCCTGCTTTCTAAAAAGAAAATTCATTTTTTTATTTTCTTTTCAAATAAAAAAAATTCACTTTTTTTAAAATATTTATCGTTTTTATTTTTCTAGAAAACTTGTTTTTTATTTTTTTATTTTTTTATTAATTTAAAAATAAGATTTATTGAATTTAAAGTGTAATCTATTTGATCAATAAAATGTGGTGGATGAATTTGATCAATCCATATATATAAATGGATGGATTTGATCAATTCATTAATTTATTTTTTATTTGGTGGATGAATTGGATGGATTTTTTAGTAGATGAATTTGATAGATTTTATCTTAACGGATTCAATTGTCACCCCTATTCAGAACTGCACTGAATTTCTTTTTGTTGTTTAAACAATCAAGACTTTTTTCTTTTTGATATTGTCTCTGAAACGCTTCTTCAATTCGAGGCGAATAATCGTAGTTTTAGTTAAAAATCTTGTTTCATAACAAAGCAAAATATTGAAAATTTTCTAACTATGAGGCAATTTGTCAATAATAAGCAATTTGAAATTGTTCATATTAATACATAGCTTTAGTGATGACCTCATGAAAATCTTTCAAGTTCGTGACTTTGGGTCTCCATATACTCTTCATCCACCATTTGATACTTCACGTAGCTGCTAAAATCATTCTTTTGTTCTTTAGCTTCTTCAATGTCATTCTTGTTTATTAGAGTCTCATAAACCTCCTTTGAGTGTCGCAAAATGTAATTGCCATACAAATCTTTTACAGTCCTTCAATGTTATAATCATTCTCTTTCTATAAGGAGATTTCTTCCTTAGTCAGTAAATCATTTGTTGTAATCTATGTTGTAGATTCAGATCATTGAAATTAACAATTCAATATGAGTTCATAGGTTTCTTTCTATTCGTTTGTTCGACTTGATCCAAATGGAACGTAGGAATGTCATCGGTCAAAATATTGACAACCTTCTTTATGGTTAAGAAAACCTCACTTTTGTTGTCAACGCTTGAAATGCACTCCTTCAAACTTGAACGGTTTATCAAGACAATCTTGAAATCCGATAATTTCTTGAATGCGGTTTGAAGCGTCTTGAAATTATTGTTTGATTTTAAATATTTGCTAGAAGAAATTCTTGCGTTGAGTCCAGTCACTCTCTTTAAGACATTTCACGGTACAAAGACTAGTCGTAACAATTTCTCAATCGAAGAGAAACTCAAACCATTCTTCAAAGAGAATATAATAATGGTCATTGACCACTATAAAGAGGAAGAAGTTGGTGCTTCAACAATTGAGAGGCATAGTTATGAGAGGAGAAAAAAAAATTAATAAATTTTTTTTGATGTGATTTGAAATGAAACATGTACACTTCTTATATAGTGAAGTAAGCTAGTTAGTATTTCTCACATAAATAATGTGGGACTAAATGATTTTTTCAACCACAAAATTAATTCTAATAATATGAAACTTAAAACATTTTTAAATTTAACATATTGGAACATGGACATGTTCCAATATAGATATAACCTGCCTTTCCAATATAGATATAACCTGCCTTTTAGAATCGTTGAGGAATGAGGAATTAGAGAAGCACTTCTAATCTAAAATGACTTTTTCTATATGAATGCATTTTATTTTGCTTTTGTCCACCAACTTTCTTTATTTAATTTGTTCACTAATATAATATACAGTTGATGTGAATCTCAACTTATATAAATATTAAACCCAATACAAAAACTCACCAAGTCCATGACACAAGAGAACTTTATGATGATTGGGAATGAAATTAATGAATTAAATGATTTATACAGTTGTAACTGGTAACTGCTAAATTATAAGTTCATGACCTTTGGAGCAAACCCTCATGAGCCTTGTCAATGAAGTAGGCAAGAATTTTCTAGCAAACAGAAAACAAACATTTGTGCTGTTTCCATTATACTTGCATGTTTGATTCCTCAAATTCTCCAAAAACTCAGCAGTAACTTCTGGTCTCACATATTTAACTGGGTGTGGTCCACCCTTAGACCAGTCAACCCAAGTCAAACTTCTATTAGAATTCCCTCCCAAAACTTTATGCTAACAAAAGTTGGCAAGTAATGCTCATCTGCATAACATGAACCCTTACAGTACTTTTCAAAACCGGAAATATGTTCTGTCTGATATTACTTCTAGTGCAAGTTTCCTGTCCATTTCAAACCATTGAGACCCTTTCTCCATTGTTTGAGTTTTATCTTAGGTGCCATCTTAATTCTATACCGTCCACGTCCAACCGAACTCGCCTCATCGTAGGCATGGCGTAGCTTTGTGTTGAGTTCATTAAATAACTGTAGATTGTTGAGAAGTTGAAGAGCGGTATGCAGGATTCTGATATGAGTACAAATCGTTGGTTTGAGATGTCGAGAAGCGTTCCTAGCAGGCGACGCGGCTTCAATCATGTTGAACTTTCCCATTCTACTTTCTGCATTATGTGGATATCAGATGAAAAGGTATTAGTATTACTATTTAGGTGTGCGCGTCCGTGTCGGACACATAAGTTTAACTTATTATTTTTTCAAATTATTATCGGTATTGCCCCTCTTAATAGAATTTACTTATTAACATAACTTTAATCAAAGCATCATTAAACTTGTCAAATAAATAAAGAACATTTGTATACTTTTCAAATACTGAATGACCCTTTTAAAATATCATTCATCCACATATTACTGTTTGATTGGATAATAGAAATATAAAAACTTGATCTTATAGTTATGTAAAGCAATTGAAGAAAAAATTCACTAACCTTACTAGGAATTCTCCTGCCATGAAACACAGGACTTTCCACTTCTGAACCATTGTAAGAAGGATTAGAGTGCACATAAATATTGTAATACCCTTTATGCCCTTTGAAGAACTTCTCCCACAGAGGAGCCAAAGGCACAGGGCCCCTTACCAAGAACAGAAAAGCCACCTTGGGAACTCGGTCGAAAGGGTATTTGTCTATCTTAGGAGTCAATGAAGCTCTCCATAACAATTCTTCATCATACAAATCATGTACAACATGAGAAGGCTCAATGAAATTCTTCAATCCTACATGAACATGACTATCATTGAGGCTGGAATTAGATACTCTCAGTGTTGTTTTTTGTGATGCGGAGAGTGAAAATTGTGTGAACTGAAGACTGAAATTGCAGCTTTTAAGATAGAAACTGAAGATGATTCAATTGTAACACCACAGGTAAAAGGAGGAGATAGCTGAGGAAACGGATGAGATGAAGATGAGAATTGAAATGTTTGGAAATTGAGTTTAATGAGTTCTGATTATTTGAGTTCTTCATGTTTATGAAATGAAAATCTACTGAAAAAATGAAAAGATATATATGTGGAATAAGAATATTAAAAAGTTTTCTTGATAAGAAAGGCTGATGAATGATTAAAAGAATACGTTTGGTATAGATCTGTTTATGGCTTTTTTGAAACTGCTCATATACTTTGAAGTTAAGTTATGAAAACTAAATATTCAACAAGTTATAGTTAAAAGGTCATAAAGCCAAAGAATGTTTCTAACGAATGAAATAAAGGATCACTGAAAAGAGAAAACGTTTTGAAATTTATGGTGAAGGGCTTGGTCTCTGAGACCTTTCACATGGAAAATTAGCGGCTTTAAGATTCATCAATTGGAATTGGAGGCTTTTTTTTAGGTCTCTCTTTAATGCTCACTTACAAATCTTATAACTACTTGTTTATGTTTTAAAAAAAAGGGTATTATCGTATTAGTTGAAGTTTAGTACATGTAATGAGAATCATAAAGTTTTGAAATTGGAAAAATGATGCAGATTTTTGTAGTTAGTATGTGGTGAAATTGCAACTTGCAAGTCAATGATAACGAAATTAGCAGTCGTGGAAGACCAAGTTACATGTATGTGGCTGCCAACGGCCAGGGCTGTGAAAGTGATTTTCACGACCAGTGCTTTATTGGTGAAATAATAAATGAAAGCTATTTTTCTATGAGTTTTTGAGAACACGTAATGGGATTGAAGACTTTTTTAATCGTTGATTGATGAGATGGCGTTCTAACAATCAAAGCATCGAGTTGAAAATAATCATACTTGGTCATAGGAAGGAAACTAAATATTATTGCCCAAATTCCATATAATAGCACCTACCTCCGTCCTAAAATGGCTAACTCATATCATAAATTCACATGGATTAAATAAAATATACTATCCTCTTTATTTAAAATTAGCCCAAAGTCATTACACGATGACACAATTAAGAAAGGTTCTACTACACATCTCATAAATCTCATAATAAGTTAGGCGAACGAGCTCATACTTATTCACTAATGATCTTTAAGACCATCTCAATAAAAATAATAACCTCGTAGAGCATATATGAGTCTTGCTACTATATAATTAAAGAGGTGTGCTATGTTTACACTCAATCATCAATACACCGTATGTACATCATAATTTTTTTAAAGCATTTTAAGTATGGAATAACTCTCAAGATACAATGAAAATTATTAAAAAAATCAAATATACATCTATATGTATAGAAATACGGTGTTGTTGTAAGTTTTGGGTGTAAGTTTAGCGATTCTCATAATTAAAAGTCTCACCCCATATTTGAGATCACAATCAATTTACTCATTTTCTATTTGCTAGCACATGGTTTAACTTAGGCATCATAATTAATTTTACAAATACATTTCATATATATAGAGAAGTAGTGGAAATTGAAACAATACAACCAACGACATAAAGATTACATCAATTGCTCTTGATCTTTTGTAATATCGTCCCTAACATTAACACCCATGATGCAGTTTGGTAGAAGATTCTCTATACCTTAATTATCGATGACATTGAGCTAATATGAATCCAAACTTAACTAGAGCGCTTGTAAGAGAACTCTCCATAAGAATCAAAACTCCCAAATGAAAGACATCTTGGAAACATGTCTACGATTCAACATTCTTGATCGGTGAGAATGGATGAAGCGGAAGGACCTATAAGATGTGATGTAACACCCCAATTCTACTGAATTAATGATGAAAATCGAGTAATAAAATTTCATAAACAAATTGAGGCATCACATATCCATGGTTTCCACTTTGCAAAAATGCATCATCAAAATAATCAAAAGTCGGATGTACCGATCACGTCATCATACATCAACTAAGCATATAAATATGCACACGGCGTTGGATACATTACCATCTATGCCATATAAAAGCATAATACAACAACAAAATAATCATGTTATGATATAAACATAATCCACGTAGTTGTCAGGATATACAAGAAAACTATGCTAATCAAAACAACAAAAACGCCCATCCCGAGTGTTACATTATCAGAGCAAGGCGACTCAAAAGGTAATGACTGCTAATCCATCTCATCGACGCAGATCACATGCACGTTACCAATATAAAGGTAACGTGAAACAAGTAAAGGGTGAGATAAATCAAATCATATAAATAAAGAGATGATAATTAATATATAGTTTCGAATTATAAAGAGATACCGATAATAAATAATAGTCAACATATATTCCAATCTCACACACTTTTATCATCACCACCTAAATCATCACAATTCATCACAATCGTCATAAATCATCATAAAATAACAGATAACCAATGAACTCAAACAAACATAACCGACACCATGTGACTCGACTATGTATGCATGTGGTACCAACACATTTTGTTCGTAATTAGGAACATTGGCTAAAGCCCTCGTCGTTTTGGCAAAATCCCTCGTCGTTTATGCAATGTATGCGACTCGACCAAAAGACAACACATACACACAACAACACATCAACATCATCATCATAATCCTCAAAATGGCATAAGCCCTCGTCGTTTTAATTTACCAAACATCGGAGGTAAAACATCGTCATTAACATCATCATAATCATCAAAATGACATAAGCCCTCGTCGTTTTAATTTACCAAACATTGGAGGTAAAACATCGTCATTAACCTCATCATATTTTGCATCATGCAAATCATCATCAACAAATATCATGCATTCACAAATTGGAAGCATTAATCAACAATATTCACAGTTTAATTAATTTCGGTTACGGATTAATATTCACCAAAATATACTCGTCATAGAAATAATCCAAAAATAATCGGCATTAATAATATTATTAAACTTCATAACCGAGTCGCCAAAATGCAACTCGAACCGTCCAAATCAGACTCGTTTTCATCATTTACCGGTTACTCGAATTACCAGTTAAATCCCATATATTTATTACTATAACATAATATTTCATTTCATATAAACATATTATTTCTATTTTATATGAAACTTAATAATACTGTGATCTGCTAAATTGATCTACTGATACCGATTAATTTCCTGCTACCAAAATTGCACTGTCATCAATTATGTCATTCTACTAAAAAAAATACTAAGTTCTTGTTAACATTGTCACAATTACAATATCCTGCTACTAGTTAAGTTTCCTATTATTATTCTATGTATTTTCATATATGTAATATATTATTTTGATATAACTAACTTGTGTCTATACTATGTGTATATATGTACATGCTAGAGAAACAAGGAAAACAAAACAGCCCCCACGTTCTTCTTTTCAATTCCTTCTGTTTCAACTTCATTATACCAGAACAACACATGTCCCATAGCATATATTCTCCAACAACAAAACAACATTTCAATAATAAATATATTTTTCACACCATAATCACAACTCAAATCAGCCAAGAAATTTCAAGAAAAACACCCAAATTTTCACAACCCTGACTCATATAAAATCTATCATTAATCTATTTATAGGATAGAAATTGCCAAGCCCCTTACCTCTAGTTCTTGATTCTAGCAAGTTTTAAAATTTCTTCTTGAATCACCTCTTCAAACCACGAACCTAGCTTTCTTCCTCTTGCTCTTGTTTTCTCTCTAGCTCCAAGACTTCTCTTTTCTTTTTCTCTAAATGTTCTGTTTCTATTTTTCTGCTACACCACTTTTCTCTCTTTCCTCTATTATACTAACCTACACACTAACATACTAACTGTTGCACCCCAAATTTTACCCTGCTATTTTTCTACTCGCATTATATTTAAAATTAAAAACAATATTCACATTGCATTTGCATAATTTCGTCGTATTTAAATTGACCAAAAGTTAGTTTAAATTGATGTTTGCATCGTTTTTAGTTATAAAATACCTGTTATCTCACTTCATGCATTTTTACCTCTCTGTCTGTTTATTGCATTGATTTTAAATTATTTATATGTCGATGATATCGATATTTCGATTTTATAAACAGACTGTTAAAAGCAATTCGATACTGTGCGAAAATTAGCGGAGAAAATATTTCAAGTTTTTGCCTTTTAGTCACTGCTTTATGAATCTACGTGTCGCGTAGATCATGAAAATGTGTTCTCCTTAATTTTTCGATACATTTCGAAGTCTCGTTTATAACCGTACGTATTTTAAAGCTGGGTATTCTTTATTATTATTTTATTTCGATTTTGATCTTTTTAATAATTTTTCTATAATCTTTGACACCCGTGATCGATAATTATTTCAATTCGTGCATCAAAACCATTATTTATTATATTTGCATTTTTTTTAGAGTTAACATTCATTTTTTTAAATTAAATTAGGTACTAATATAATTCCAAATTTTTTTTCGATAACTAATTTAATTGTCATATGGATAAATCATTTACATCATGTTAGTCATTATTTTGTTTTAATTATTTGTATGTTTTTTAGTAGAGATATTTTGATTTAAATAATATACATTTACATTTGTTAATATCATAGTAATATATTATAGTAACAATAGTGTTTTATTTATTTTTTTAAGTAGTAAATACAAAAATGTTATTTGTTGCTGTTAGTTTCTTTCCACCACCACTACTCCTTGCCACCACCATTTTACTAGGACCTGCAAAAACAAAAAAAGACAAAAAAAAACAACAACATCAGTACAATTTCTCACAACAATTCCATTCCACTGCACAAATTACACAGCTTGCAATCGTACAATTCCACCACTCAAATTTCACTCCTTCACTACCCACAAAATCTGCTCCACTACTGTGCATTTTCAACCATCTTCATTCCATTTTGTACTACAATCCTTGCTGCCTAAGGATCCTTGATTCTTATCCTACCTCCTTACAAATATCAGTTATACCCTCACACTTCCTCACCTATAAAACCATAGCTCTTCTCCTTCGGGGGGACAGGGAAGAATACCAACAATAAGCAATAACAATCCTCTGCAAAAAGAAACTTCAATCACCTTGCTCTGATAATCCTCCCTCTATCCGAACAACAACCACAACTTTCTCTTAACAATAAGACAGCTCGAAAATACTCCATTACAACCTCACAAGAATCGAAACACCACCTCACCACTTTCATTTTCCTGACCACCATACTAAACCGTAACTCAACCTCCTCTGTCAACGGTATAACAACCATCAGAATCCTAGAAGTAACATAGTCACTTACACAGCAACAATCACAACGTACAGAGCCAAATCGCAGATCTCAGAAGAAGGAAACGAAGATGATAAAGAATCGGAAGCAACATACCTGAAGTTGTACCTCGTCGGCGTCAGAATCCACCGGACTAGCTCCGGTTCGTGAGTTTTTCCTCTTTCCTCCATTTTCGTGTTACCACTATGTTGCTTATGTTGTGTAGAGCAGTATCCGTCAAATAATTGCTTGATTTTCCCCTTGTATGCTATTTAATTGTTGTTTGAAGCTTTTAGGTTGTCTGAGTTTTGGGGTTGATTTAAACTCAGTTTGTTCATAATTGAATTGCTTTATTTGAACTAAGGTTTGAAAATTGGTTGGATTGAGGTCTTTGGTTTTCATTTTTTTAGCTTGAGATGTGATTTGAGTTTTGACCATGATATTTACCGTAAAAGAATGAGGAAGAAGAATGAAAGCTCTGTGTAAACAAAATCACTCTAATTTTTTCCCTTTTTGCTTCGTTAAATTCTATTTTTTTTTCTTATTTGTATTAATTTAATAATTATTGTACAGTAACTATTACTCTAATTTAATTCAAAATATATTTTTTCTAAAAAAAACTGATTATTGAGAAATTAAAGGGTAAATGGCGGTTTCCTCTCTATTTTTTCTCCAACTTATATTTTATTTTATTTGTTTAAGATTAACCTTTTTTTTTACTTGTTTTTTTATTGTTTTCTTTTAAAAAATAATAAAAAAATATTATAAAGGAGTGTACACTCCAGTTTTGTCTTCCCCACATTTTATTATTATTATTTGTTTTATTTGTTAGAATTTGCTATTCGGGGCTTCTCTTGTGTTTTTGGGCTTTATTTTCTATTTGCACCCTTTATTATTTTTTTACACCCTCCTTTCTATTTGTTTCATAAAATAAAATAAAATTTCTTTTAGTTAGAATAAATTAATTAACTAAGTTTCGTTTGGATTAATTGATTTAGTTAATTACATTAAGTTAACTCCTAATTGGTTATTCCTGATAATTTTTTTTATTTAGTCAATCTTTATTTAATTAATTTTTGATAAAATAAAATATCACTTGTCTTGATTAATTCATTTGTTTTAATAAAGGGATTTTTTAGCTTACTCTTGGGTCTGTGCATTTTTTTTAATCAATTGATTGGATGCTTATTTGAGTGTTTAATCCATTTGTGTATTCTTATTTGTTTGGACCTGTAGTCATGTCATCCCCATTCGAAAAATTCTATCCCAATCCCCTTGTTGCGTTGTAAATAATTTTACCGCTTTCTATTTTATTTTACCGCTTAATCCCCATTTATATTTGATGTATCCCTCTCCCAAGAACAAATCTTGTAATAATTATCTAGTGCACATTTATTTTATTTAATTTAACTGTCACTTACACAAAACCAAAAAATCTTTTTTAAACTAATAATTGTAAATCATTTTTAACCCCGTAAGTCGACAAAGCTATGAAGCGTCGCGATGACCACACATGCACACATGTACGCTGATCTCGGCCTTCTTACGGTGAGCCTATTTCGATCAATTGTCCCAATTGGTCGTCTTAGAAGACTAGCCCACTTTGCTAGTACACATATAATTTAATTATTTTATACTTAGGTTGGCCACCTTGTATGGGCTTTGTCGATTTTATTTGTTATTTACAATTATCTCGATCCTATTCTTTCTCCATTCACCAAGCATTTAAAACACTTTCAATAAAACTCGACTCAACGTCGAGTCTTCTTCTCAAACCTCGATCCAACGTCGAGTTATTTTCAAAAATGAATTTCAACAAAAAAAAACAGGGTGCTATGGTATTTAAGTAAATCGTTAGAGGATAGCCCGATGATTTAATTAAAATGTAAAGTATTTGGGCCATTAGAGGGTAACCCAATGACTTAAATACTTTATTCCATACACTTAATAAAAGTGAACTTCGTTTCACTTCACTCTTTTCATAATAAAGATTTTGGATGAGAGATGATCGGTTGACCTCAATCACCAATCTCGAGTATTGAATCGTTAGAGGATAGCCCAACGTTTTGGTACTTGTCATCCCCAATTTAAAATCAATTCCAACACATTCAATATCTTTTGTGCGTCCAAGCACCCTTTACCTTTAAACCTTTTCAAGATTAGACATGATTCATTTTATAATTGAGATGCTTCTTCCTCTATTCCCAAGGTTTTCGACTTCTCCACTTGAGTACTAGAGGTGTTCTCAAACCCTCCCTCATGTTGGTGCGTAGTCTTTTATTCTTTATCACACCTTGTGGACATTAGATTTAGTCTCCTCCTTTAAAAATGACGACTTGTCTTTTCATTTAAAATCAATCAACAAACAATTATTTTCTAGAGGAACTACGGAGTTTTGACTTTCCCATTGCACGAGGGAATACGTAGGCACACGGTTCTGAAACCGTGCCAAACTCAAAAATAATAAAAACATTTCTTCTCCCTTTCTCCTTTTCAAACTTAGAAGATTGTAAAATTTCACAAAAACACACAAACACACTTTGAACTAAATGGGTACCATCAGTGCGATGGATGTAAGGTGCTAATACCTTCCCTTGCATAACCAACTCCGAACCTATATCTCTTAATTTCAGACCGCTTATCCTTTTCTCTCGTGGGTTTTATCTATATTTCCCGTTCTTCTTTTAGAACAAATAAAATTAGGTGGCGATTTCACTGTTTTAAAAAATAAATGATTTTTGAAAATCGAGGTTTAATTACACAATACCACCCATATGTACTTATTTTATTATAAAAAACCCAACTTCACCACAACCACACACTTTACCTACTACTAAGTGCCTTGGTTTTTTTTAATAATTAATGGATGGTTGATGCGATCGACCTTATGTGTATAACGGTATCTTAACGCAAGTGCACGCCTATCGCGGTAGTAATAAAAAGATGTCGAACCCATAGGGACTTCGTAATCACTCTAGTGCTATAAAAGTATGTTAATTTAGCTAGGGCGGATATTGTCACGTTTGGTTTTTGGGAGGTAAGGGAAAGTAAAACTAATTGGTTTAAAGAAATATTAATAAAGCGGTCGGTATGTAATAGAGTGGACCTAAGCGGATTTAATCGAACCTAAGCGTATAAAGATGGTTAACTTAATTGTTCTGTAGAGATTATCAGTTTAAAAACCCTCAACTCACACTTTCGTGGTCTTATCTCGGATTATACTCCTAAAGTCCTATGCCTGCTCTCGCTAGCCCATAAGTGTTTAGAAAATATTCTTTGAAAACTTAATTAAATCTAATTGCTTTAAAGCGCTCTCCCTGTATTTAAATTGAATGCCTAACTTTAGCTATCCGGTTAAAACCTCACACTTTCGTGGTTTCGATCCTAACCTATTCTACTTCTCTTACTTTCGTAACGAAAATGTTTGTTTTTAATTACAAAAAGTTATAACCGAATTTAAGTCGGTTTTAGCTTAGGAATAATTAAATGCCTATGTCATTACTACTACACACCGACACAAAAAATTTAGCTAGCCATAATTACTAAATCAAACATTCAGGAAACGTAATTAAAAAATAATAAAGCATGCATTTTTTGGTAAATAATGGAAACTTATAATAAATAGTTAAATAGTGCTTAAAATTAAATGCAGTAAAACAAGAACCTGAAATACAATAATGTTCCTCACGTCCTTCTTCCACAATTCGGAACTTCAGAATCGAAATAATCAAACAAAGGCTGTGGCTTAAATAATTCTTAACAAAAGAATAACAATTTCCTAATGTTGGAAATTGTTATTGGGCAGTAGAGAAACGAAGAAATTTAAATTGCAGAAACGAATTGTAAAAACTGAAAAACGAGGTTTGATTTCGGCAGAGCTTCCGCAAGGTAAAACTGAAAAATGCTTTGTGTGTTCTTCTTTGGAATTCCTGCTATTTATAGAGAAAAACAATACTGGCAGTTGAAATCCCATCGTGGGCTTCATTTGAATTTCTGAGGAAAAATAGGAAAGTGGGTGTGAGTCGTGGCTGAGAGAATTTAGGAGCAGCTGAAGACCAATCCATTACGTTTTGCCCACGTCTCTTCTATATAAACTGAAGTTACGCGTGTTACGGTCGTGGGGGATGTGTGACGGTCCTTCTTTGAGAGCAGTGTGGACGGTCGTGGCGGTATATGACGAGCGTCCGCGTCGCCTGTAATGCCTTACGACGTGGCATGTGTGACGACCGTCATCGGCAAAATCTGCGATTTTGGCGATTGATTCTTTTCCTTCGATCTTTCTTGTTAACTTTGTTTATTTGATGTTCTACCGCTAATTTGACCGAGATATGTAATTGCAAAAGACATGAAAACTCGGAATATTCGGAGTTAAATGGATCGGCGATGTAAAACAGGTTAATTTCATAGCAAATATATGATACGATTTCTCGTTATCAAATTCCCCATACTTAAACCTTTGCTTGTCCTCGAGCAAATAAACAATAGAAAAAGTCGACGAGTTTTATCGACGCATATGCCTAGTATACCTTTGTTTTCAAATTAATCACAGAAATTCAAATGCTAGTTCGGCCGATAATTAAGTAAAACACTAACGCTAATGACACAAGCAACAAGCTAGTCGTGGACTTTCTATTTTAAACAAACCGCTCAATTGTTACTTTATAATTCAACCTAAAGTTTCTTGTACCTATTTCACAGTTCGTTCTCCAATCACATTAAGCCCATTGCCTTATACGCACGTAGTGGAGTAGCCGATTCTTGACTTTGATCCTTTTAAGCACGGGTCGGTACACGAATGTGGCAATCCCTACGTATTTATCCGAATTGGAGGTTGTGGGGGATCGGTATGAGCATACCCCAAGTTGAACCGGATACCTCGAACCAACCAACAATTTCCTTCATTATCATTCATTTCTCGTGCGACAAATTTTTCTTTCAAGCAGGTGAGATAAGAAGGATAGATCATTTATATGGAATCAAACACTTATATTCATCGACTCTCCCGTGGTTTATGTTTAGGCAGTGCCATTTGCTAGTATAAACTACTAGGGGTTATTTTGGACTAAAACTCAAGATATCGGTATAACAATTATTGAAGCGGATCGTGTAAGTAGGGAGTCAAAGGTGTCATAAGTATCATTCTTGTCGAATCGCTCTCGGCTTCCTAACTAGGATTTCGTTAAGGTAGGTAATAAAGGCTATGCAAAATAAAGCAATTTTTTTTGGTATGGTGAATAAAGCAAAGCGGGAGAAAATGAAACAACAAAATATCATTAAGCATAGAAAATGGAAATTACTGTTTTAATGGAAAATGCGGTACCTCTCCATTTCTATATCGGACATTGTCTCAATGTTGTGATATATAATATGGGAAAAATTCAAATACATCAATAAACATCAAAAATGCAAAAGAAGGAAGAAATAAAACTTAATGATCACGTCCCCGACATCGGGTGCGGGATCTTCTAGTGGGCGTGGCCTCTGAATCAGTGCTCTGGGGACCAAGGGAGGTAACATCCATCCGTAGGCGTTATTTCGATAAGGTCTCGTCAACTTCTCGTTCATGCTTGACCACTCGAATTTGAGCGTTTTGTAAACAAGTCATCATATCGCTCGATGTCTCCTTTGATTGCAACATTCATTTGATTTTGGCTGATGAATGGCTCGGAGAATGTCTTCAAAGTGAGAGGAGGTGGAGGCGGAGGAAGACTCCGAGATGTCGTGGATTTGTGCACCTCGATCAACTCTTCTTGCATCTCGTCCGGGAAGCACAGCAGCTCATCGTGAGCAGGAACATGGCCCTCGGGGGCTGCAAGGTCGAAAAGCCAATTGGCTTTTTCTGGGTCAATACGGTCCCTGTAAGGCAAAAGAATGTTAGGATAAATGATGTTCCGTATCACCGGGTGTAATTTGCCGTCGTCAGCTCGTGGATGAGTGGGAGACTTGTAGTGGTCCAAGGTAAGCAAAGTGGTGCCCTGGAGGTAAATGAGCGAGGGTGTCACCATGGTTCAAAGTCGAGCAAGGAAGTGATAATCCTCCGAAATAGAAAGGTTTGCTGCCTCTATTGTAGATGGAATGAATGTGGGCTAAGAGGAATGGAGCGACATTGATCTTTTGGCCGGTGAATGCACAATGCATGAAGAGGAGCTCCTTGGAGTTGAGCTTGTGGTTGCTGTCCCTTGCAAAGATAGTGTTGCAGAGGATGCGATGAAAGTAGCGGATTGTAGGATTATGGATGTGGGTGGCATTTAGGTGATCATTGTAACACCCCAATTCTACCTCGGTAATTATTATGCAAATCAGAGTTATAAAATTCTTTTCAACAAACAATTGGAGTATTACAATTCAACTAAAACAACAACACTAACACGGATACATAACACCTAAACTCGGATGAAACGAAACAACATGAATCAACTTTATTAATATTAAGAGAAACTACATTAATCAACTTGGATGTCATAGCATATTTTCAACTTAAAACAATTTAAAGTCAACAATTACTTTTCATATATCAACATAGTTATTCAACAACAAAATCAAAATAGCAAAACAACTAGCGTTCATCCCAGTGTTACGTATCGAGCGACAACCCGACTCGAACTAACAACAACTAAACCTTTGTTCTTCATTGCACGTTACCCACGTAGAGGCAACATCACAACGAAGGGTGAGATATCTAACAATCTAATAAATCGATGATAAATAATATATTAGAATTCAGATAAGGTAAATCAATGCTTGATAATTATTCATACAACCAACAAACAACTAAATAATAACAAGAAGACATTTTATTTAATCAACGTAACAACTTAAATCAACACAACCTAATAAAACATCAACTTATAACAATAAGAATTATAACAACAACTTATAACAGCGAAACTTATAGACAACAACTTATAACAACAACAACTAATAATAACTTATAGACAACATAACAACATCACAATGACAATCACAAACAACGAATAATACCAACAACTTTAACACGCGACTCAATATGTGACTCAACTATGCAAATGCATGTGGTACCATTTGGAGAGAACTCCTAACTTAAAATTATGCGGTTTATCGAGGCATTCAACAGGCATAAGCCTTCACGTGGTGCCATCAAGGCCAAGGCATAAGCCTTCAACTTTCAACGTGGTGCCAATCAGGCCTTAATCATGCAATGTATGCCATGCGACCTCAACTTCAACCACAAATACAACGATGCAACAACAACAACATACAACATACAACATACAACAACAACAACAACAACAACAACTAGATCAACACTGGTCATTCGACCTACAACTCAAGCATGTCCATAAATTAGAACAATTCAACTTATTCAACATTGACCATAGGCCTACATCTTCATCAATGCAAACAACTTATCAACATTGGTCATATGACTCTAACTTCATCAACTTATCAACAACAATAATAGTTTATCAATAGAATTAATACGAGCAAACAACAATCAATTTCATCACAATCTACAACCGCAATTTATTAACAACATCAATACCACCAAACAACAACAATTCAAATAAAACAACACGACACAATTTATCACGTAATTATATAACTTATTCTATACTTAATCATAAAATGTCATAATAATATATAATTATAACTTGACATAATTCTCAATAAATTATAAATCACTCTACCACGATCCTACAATTCTAAAATAACTCTAAGGTGCTCAAAATTTCTCTACCGATAACTCTTGTATGTAAAATAATATTTATGAAAATAATTGGTTAATGGTCGACTCAAGTAATAGTAAAACAACTCTAAAGGGTCAAATACCTTTACCTTTAATTCTACGGCTTATTAGGTTTAATTTTAAACAACTCGAAACAATCTGACAACTCTAGACATGTCGAATCACCCAAAACCATTAAAGTATGACTCTTAATAACTCAAAACAACTCGATAATTTTATTGACATTTAACAACTCTATTGACAATTTTAATAACTCTAATAGAATCGAAATAATTTAAATTAATCAATTAACCAAATAATCATCTTACTCAAAACTCTTAATTTATCATATTAATAATACTAAAACTATTATAATTATAAAAGCTAATAGTTAAATAGCTAATATTATTCTCATAAACAAAACTTTATGTTATCAATATATTAAAATTGTAAATTAACAATTCTAAGTTAGACTTTATCAAACATTAACCAATCAAATAAACTAATGCTACAATGTATGAACCATTAACTTAGATTTTCGCCACTCTAATATCGTACTGTAGCGTGATACCTCAATTATCTACCCAATTGTGATGTCTACCAAAACAATTAAATTAATGAAAAGTTACGATACCGTGCATATAAATATATTTGATAAAGTTTCGGTACATATGTGGATAAACATGGTTATACACTACACATATATAAATATTATAACGAAATAATATATACATATTCAACCTACAAAATCAATTTAGCAACTTAAAACTCAAGACAAATTTCATCATATTCAAGAATAATTTCAACACACTGACATCAAATAATTTCTCACCAAATAGAACAATCATAAATACATAGCAAAATTCTCCATTATCTTAATTTCCATATACTACTCATCATACAACCCATTAGAAAGTCAGAACCCCACCTTACCTTGGATTAACGGTCTCTCTAATTTCGATCAATTTCTACTTTCGGTTCCGATTGTGAACTTCCGTATCCTCTCCAACCTTTGTGCCTCCTTCTTCAATTTGGTTTCTTTTCTCACGTATAAACCCTATTCCTATTATTTTCTTCCTTTAAATACTCCTTTATATTCTACTCTATTATTAATTAAATTAATTATTCTACTCCTTTAATAATTCAAGTATTATTCTATCATATATTTATTGGCCAATTAAATAATACTTCTCATTTTATTTCACATTATAATAAAACTCACTAAATATTTTAGTCAATTAATTTCTACTCATAATATTAATTCTCCGACTAAACGGTTATTCACTTAATCCTATTTTCTTTCTCCCACATACAATCTTTTCCAAAAATCTTCACTAAACCCTTATAATTCTCCTTTTATATCTCTTATAATTAAATCCAACTTATAATAATAATAATAATAATAATAATAATAATAATAATAATAATAATAATAATAATAATAATAATAATAATAATAATAATAATTCTATTATTTCTTTTGACAATTTTCACACTGATTTCTCTACTACAAACAATTAAATAACTCTATTAATCCACACTTATTTCTAATATTATTTCTAATAATATTCTATAATAAAATTAATTCATCATTAATTAATCTCAACGATAATTCACTTAATCATCTTAAATCAACCTATAAATTAATTAGTGCCTTATAATTCTACCGATAAATCCAACTTCGACTAAATTCCAATAAATAATTCCTTATATAATTTAATTAAATAATTTTCGGGTGTT
Organism: Vicia sativa; assembly: GCA_021764765.1. Lineage (NCBI taxonomy): Eukaryota > Viridiplantae > Streptophyta > Magnoliopsida > Fabales > Fabaceae > Vicia > Vicia sativa. Next base: position 6,394,658 of record CM038797.1, on the reverse strand, counting down.
ACAATCATAAGAGTTGACACGATTGTTGGTCAAGCTGTGCCACGAAAGTTCTGGACCATCAGAACTTCTGCACCATCAAAAGTTCTGCTATTTTATTATGCTATGACTATTTGTTTGCTACAAACTACATGTTAAATTCACTAACATAATTATCATGTGATTCCAATTATACTACTAGCACGTATTCATCATACTTATAAATAATAATGGGTCACTAAACTCTTATTGGGTCTACTAACTATTACTCCTCAAATGCTATTTCACTTCTATAACTAACTCATCTATATATAATTAACAATTCTAAAAGTACTAATATATTCTAATATTATTTCTTCAACGTAATCAACTTAATTAATTCTTCAACTAACGAATAAAATCCAACTTTAATTTAATAATCCAATAATTAATCTTATATAATTTAATTAAATAATTAATTAAATTTGGGGCGGTACATGATGCCTCACATCATAATTAGCATAATCATCTGTCGGAGAAAACTATTGGGGTAATGGAAGAACAAATCGAATATCTCAAGAATAAAGTGGAACTGACTTAGAAAAATAGAAGGCACTAGCACACCGAGAAAATAACCCTCAGGTAATATTTAAAGAAAATTAATGAATATACATGAAATTTTAAGCATGACCTCTAGATTGAATTTTTAAGGCTTCCAAAAGACCTTTGTCCTTGACATTCTAGAGGTTTGGTACTTATTTGTACACATGTGTTAAATGATGGCCTTCCATAATTAACATTTAGGTGGATTTTAATTGGAAGTCATTAATAATTCAAATGCGTTGTGGAAGCTTCTAGGATTGTTTCGTTGAAAATAGCGGAAAAGTATTTTTGGATATCTGAAAAAACAAAGTTTTGAAGAGGAAATTGATTACCCGATTTGGGGAAATCTATTTCCACATGTAATTTCAGTTTTCCTATTTCAATTTTAGTTGGGGAAATCGATTATCCCCTATTGGGACATCAATCTTCATGTGTTTTGTGTTTTTTATCTATTTTTGGGCTTGTTTTTGTTTCTGTGTATGTTTGTATCTATAAGTACTCCCTCATGTAATATGTGAAAACTAATGTCATTATAACATTTTCTCCTCAATTACTCTCTCTATATCTCTTAATTTCTCCACAAATTCACTTTCACTTCATCTTCTCCAATTAACCACATTTCACAATTGATTCATCACACAAGCTTTGTGCTTCTTCCAACATTTGACGTCAAGAGCCTTGGTTATGATCTAGTAATTTTCTTCAAAGATGACTACATTTTCCAATAATTGAGTCCCTACCAATCTTCTAACCTTTGATTCAAAGAATATGATAAATGGTGCAAACAAATGAAAGTTTTGTTTGGGTATCAAGACGTTCTTGAGGTGGTTAACAATGGTGTTACACCACTTGGGGCAGAAGCTATAGATGCTCAGAAGGCTGAATTCAAGGAAGAGAAGAAGAAAGATTACAATTCACTCTTCTTGATTCATTCTCACGTCGACAATGACAACTTCGAAAAGGTTAACGATTGCGATTCGACGAAGCAATCATGGGAGATCTTAAAGAAAGCTTATGAAGGGGTTGATAAAGCAAAGGGGGCGAGGTTACAAAATCAAAAGCGACCGCTTAAACTGGTGCAAATGGAAGAGAATGAGTTAATCAACGATTACGTAACACGTATTATGCATTTAATGAATCATATGAAATCTTGCGGTGAAACTATTTCAGAGCAGAATGTTCTATGAAAGATCTTGTGTTCTTTAACGTCAAGATTTGAAAACATTGTGGTTGCAATCTAAGAATCAAAATACCTTCCAACATTGATAAATGAGGAGCTTAAAAGCTCTCTTGAGGGTCAGGAACAAAGAATGGACAAAAGGGAAAATCACAAAGCTAAAACAGAGATTATGTTGCAAGCACGGTTCAATGAGAAGAGTAAAAGATCGAAAGGAAAATGGTCTTTGAAAGGGAACTCAAATTTCCAGAATTTTGGTGGAAAAGATCCACAAACTTTGAAGGCTTCGATGAGGCAAAGAGGCGAGCGCAGCTCCAAAGGTAGTGGTCAAAGCAACTATACCAAAACGTTTGACAAGAGCAATGTGAAGTGTTACAATTGTCATATGCTTGGTCATTTCGCAAATGAATGTAATGCAAAGTCAACGGAAAATTAAAGTGATGGGGCTAAGGTTGCTCAACAGGAGGTGGATGATGATAACACATTTATGGTCATGATCACAGAGGAGAAAAACACAAGAAATGGGAGTTTGAGTTGGGTTTTTTAAATCAAAACGTTTCTTTAAAATAACCTCCTTAACAAATAGACTTCACTTCTTGATAATAAATCTAGAGAAGCAAAAAAGAAAGAACACAATATTTATACTAGCTCACTTGAAAAACTTTTAAGCTAGTCTAGTCCACCCGCTAAGGTGATTTTGCCTCTCTTAAGCGAGGTATTAATCCAATAGTCAAACAGATTATTATAATGCACAAGCCAAAATGCAAGTGACTAAGAACAGCCTCTAAGACACACAAATCCTAGACTTCTCAAGAAATCTGACCTAACTGGTCTCTTAAGGAAATCAAACAATTGTTTGAGAAAAAGTTTGTTTACAATAAAGTGCTTCTACACAAGCTGAAAGGTAAACAAATTTAAGAACTGGACTTAAGAAAGCAGGAAGTTTATGAACAGTATACAAGAGTGTATGAACAAGTAATTAGTAACCTCTTCTTGAAGGCTCCAAGCCTTTTGCAAGTGATGTGACTGTTGGAGGGTACTTCTGGAATTTTTAGAATTATGGAAGCTTGAAATAGAATATGGGGGAAAATAGTACGTTTGCTTCCGCTCTTTCGAGAGTCTCCAAGTTGAGATCAAAGGTCCTAATCTTAAGTCCAAGAATCAATCTCCGAGTATAGGGATAGTAGACAAGTCCAAGTCAACACTTTTTAAGTTTTTTATTAATGAATCAATAAAAACAAAGTAAGATGTCCAAATGGACAAAGGGAAAATGGCGGAAACATAAACATGATAATGAATGTTGAAATTTAAATAAAGTGGTAAAGAAAGCATAAAAAAAATAAAGAGCAAGAATTTAAATGTTAATTGTTAGTGATTAGTTGTTAGCTGGTTTCATATGAATGATCCATAATGATTTGGATGTTGAGGCTAAGTTAAAGGTTATGAGGGATCATCAGAAGTTTGACAGAGTCAAAACAACTACGCGATGAACCGACAATTTTATTAGCTATATCTCAAAATCTAATCATCATTAGGCTTGCAAGTTCAAGTCTTGGGCCACGAAGAATCAATCATACAAAGAGAAAAAAAAGATCGTATGGTTCGCGATGAATTAAGCCTTAAGCCTAGGTCAAAGGTTATGAGGACTCATCAGAAGATTGATAGAATCAAAACAACTACGCGATGAATCGACAATTTTATTGACCGTATCTCAACACTTAATCATACTTGGACAATTTCAAGCATAAAGCTTGGGCCACGAAAAACCAACTTTCTTATAAAAAAAGAATGGGATAAGATGAAGAGGGAGTGGATAAGTCACAGAATCTACAATGCGCCACATGAATTCATCCGGTCTAACTTCATCAAAATCAATCAACCATCTTGGTGGATTTGGTCTTGAGACCTATCAACATCCAAGTTCCATTGATGTAGATAAAATTTATGACTCCAAATAAATCCAAAGTCAGAAACAAATATTTAATAATAAAAAATCATAAAATAATAATTAAAATGGTTTGAAAATGGATTATTTAATTGGATTTTATTGATGAAATACATAATGATATCCATGTATCAAAATAAAATTTCAAGAAAATTGTCCAAGGTCAAACAAAGGTCAACAAGTGTTGACAAAAAATTATAGAATTTTTTAAAAGTCAGAAACTATTTTAAAAATAAAAGAAACATGGTAAAATAATCCAAAAATTGGCAAAAATAGTAAAATCAAAAATAAAAATAAAATGAGGTCACCAATATATGTCAAATGACTATGGGATCCTTCCATAATTTTTTCAGAATTTAAAAATATCAAAAAGTATTTTAAAACATTTAAATAACTCAAATAAAAGAGAAAAATCATAAAAAATATCAAATCTGAAAAATAAAATTATGAAAAAATAAGCATCAGAAAAAGAATATTTGAAAATATTTTGTGATTTTTTTCATAATTTTTTAGTCAAGAAATGAATTTCTATGAATTTTTGAAGTTTAAAACAATTAAATATTAAAATAAGTAAATAAAATAAAAGCCAAAAAAATATGGACCATCAGATCACAGTCAAAACGCGTGAGTAAGTAGATCCAAAAGATCACATGCGCTTAACTTGATATGGACCTCCTTGATTTTCACACTGGATCAGGATTTAAAATTAAAATAAAACAAAATAATATAGACCATCAGATTATGTCAAAACGTGTTAGTAATCACATCCGAAGGACATGGCACGCACATATCATGGACTTTATTGAATAAAACACGAAATCAAATTATTTTAAAAATTCGTTTGAAAAAACAGATGGCACGACATCATTGGTTGAAGATGACATGTTGGTCGTCTTCAACCACCGTCCAAGCTCGATTTGTAGGTTTTACAAATGGTAAAATCAAGAGCTCAGATCGGTGTCATTCTCTTCGTCTCTTCAAGACAGTTTCAATGGTACCTTCACGAAAAATTTATTTAAACCTGTACAAAAAGAAATTTGAGAAAACTGAATAATAGCGAACACTTGAAACAAGTGACCGATGCTATCAAAATCAAATGACAAGAATTTATCGTGTCACCCCTCCAATTTAGACATGCCACCCCTCAAGGTTATGATTTTACCATTATATCTTTGTGAAAAATTACTAAATTTAAATTTTCGAGTTTTACCGAAAATTTCAAGAAATTTCCGAAAAACGTTTTCGAAATTTACAATCAAATACCAGAAATTTCAATATATTTAAGAATTTTTTAAAAAAAAAATCAGAAATTTGGGGGTGTTACTGAAAATTTAAAAAAAAATCCAAAATTTACGAAAATTTTGGTATATTTTAGAATTTTCAAAAGGAAAAAAAAATCCAAAAATTTGGGAGGTGGTATCGCAAATTTACGTAATTTTTGATAAGATACAGAAATTGTTTAATTTTTTTAAAATATCGGAAGAATTTTTCAGTATATTAAAAATTTCAAATACACTGAAATTTCCAATATTAAATTTTTTTTTTAAATTATCAAAAATTTTGTTTAAAGTATCAAAAATTTTAACATGGATAATTTTTTAATAAATTTTATTTGTGGGGTGACATGTTTAATTTCAGTATTGCAAGATAAATTCTCACAAATGACATGTCTAAACGGGCCACTAATGACTAAATCTATATTTGGGCATTCAGGACTAGAATGAGCAATTTGAATAAACTTGAGACTGTTTGGCTGACTTATCTAGAAACAACCTTGGATCAACCACAAAGATATAAGTGTTGTCTAGCTTTTGTTTGAGAGATTATATGTTTGTTTGTAAGAAAAGTTTTAAAGTTAGATGTCAGACCAACTCCTTATTTAAAATTGAATGTTTAAATCATTTACCTTTTGAATTTCATGATATTGCTATTTTGAGTTTTGAAATTGTTATCGTTGAATGTTGATCAAAGTGTTTTAGCATGGGTTTGGTTTTCTAATAAAAAAATTAAATTAATATTTCATTGTAATAATTTATAAATAAATTTTATTATTTTAATTTATTAAATAATTAATGTATCTGATTTATATATAGATCAAATACGTTAACTACTCAAGAATATTTTTTTTTAATAAATTATTATAGAGAACTATATATTTGAATAATTTTTTGTAACACTGAATTGAACAATAAAATTAAATTGAACAATATATTTTTAATATAAAAATCACATATATAAATCATATTTAAATTTAAAATTACAATAAAATAAAATGAATTACAGTTAATAGCAACCAAATATATCAAAATCAATTTTAAATATCTAAGTTGAATTTTAAAATTTTAAATTCTCGACCATTAAACAAACACATATTATTAGTTACTACTGTTTATATAAGAGACAATTCAATTTTAGATTCATTGAAAAATCAATGTACCTAGTCTATAAATTGACCAAATACATTGATTATTCAATAAATTTAAAAATGAATTGTCTCTTATATATAGGAATAGGTAGTATTACTAACACCCTCACAAAAAAATCAAAGTTCCAATTTAATACGTGATACAAAATGAAATTACTAATTTAGTCTCTAATAAAAAATTTAAAAAATTATATTAATCCCTAAAAAAAATAGGAACTGTATATTTTACATGTAACAGAAAAAATAGAAATAAAAAGTGTAACTTTCCAATTCACATTTTCCAATTAAAAAATTTTAATTACTAAATAATCTCCTAAAAATGTTTTTGTAAGGATTTAAAATTTTCATTTTTTGTTTATAAAACATGTGTCCCATTTTGTATACGTAAACAATTTAATTTAATTTCTTTTTCGAGAATATATATGAACTTCCAAATATTTGTGAGGAAGTCACTAAACAAAATTTACCAACATAGTTAGTTTTTGTGTCGAAATTGGGATCAAACTCTTTTTTTTTTTTAATCAGCAACTTATGTATTCAAAGGGGATGCTAAGGATACCCAGCCCAAATACAAATAAAAACCACATATAAAATGCAAATCAAAAAGATTCACTAGACATAGAGAGATTACAACTGTTTAAGAAAATCAATTGAATTTTTATATCACTTTTCACTATTCAACTCCAGCACTCAATTATTATAGGGAATTTCTTTTCCCACCGCTTAATAGTTTTCTCCCAACATTTTAAAATTATAAGGTGCACTTACAAATTCATCTTTCACAATATTTTATAAATACATTTATGAATTCATCTGATTTTGTTTAATTTTAAACGTTGAAGTTAAAAATAAATCAGAATTCTCGTAAGAGCACTTACGAAATATCCTGAAAGGTGAATTTGTAAGTGCACTTACAAAATTTCATCTGTTTATATATTTTTTGTTTAAATATTATTTGATTCAACAATAAAAAGATATCGTTAATCGAACAATCACTCTTTTTTACTGATCTGACGTAAAAAATAATTAAAATAAAAAAATATCATTAATTGAATCAATTATTTCAATAACAATTCCTTATATTTAAAAATATAAATAACATAAAATAATTCAATAAATCATAATCAATTATTATAGATTGATTCATTGGATTAATAATTGATCATGATTTATTAAATTATTTCATCTTACTTATATTTTTTAAATAGGAGAAAATATTATTGAAATCATTTATGATTAAAGACATTTAATTTTTTTTCTTCGTTTTAACTATTTTCTACGTCAGATCAGCAAAAAAGTGACTTTTTGATTAATAAATTTTTTTAATAATTGGATCAAATAATATTTAAATAAAAAATATACAAACAGAGAAAATTTCATAGTACACTTACGAATTCACCGATAAATATGAAGAAGAAAAAATAATTTTTTCATAAACGTACTTACGAAATCTATTGAAAAGTTGAATTCGTAACTTACGATCTATTGAAAAGATAAATTCGTAATTGAACTTACGAATTCTAAAAATATTTTGGGTTTTTCATCGAGGTGGAGAAAAATTCAACAAAGTAGAGAAAGAAATTGTCATCATTATATTCAAGAAAATAGGATGATCTTCTATTTAATTTGGATCCTCTACTTTTAAACAGAAAATATAAAATAACTTAAAACAAAATTTGAGTAAACTATGAGATATATGAGATTAAAAATAGAAGAAAAATATTCGAGTGAAATAAAATCAAAACAAACAGAGAGAAAAATAAATGAGAGGATTCTTGTCTTTATCCTTAAACTCCTCACAGAAAAACATGGAGAAAATTCAACAAAAGTATGAACAGTTTCTCGCAATAGCTCCTAGCTATAATTGAATTTTATATCTAGTATTTACTATTACATCATCAATAAATGTTGTTCTATGCTTATACATAAAATTCCAGTTTAATCACAAAAATAACCCAATAAGCCAGTTTGAACACCTAAATAGAGCTAGGTGATGTACAAAATACTAAATACAACCTTATGTACATGTATGTGGTCTTAGACAAAGTAATTAATCAATTTCTTGAGGGAGAAAAAAATAATGAAAAAAATGTGTAAGAAAAAAATTTACAAATTGCGAAGCTGAACTACTACTAGCAGCCATATATACCACCGTAAGGAGCGTATGGCTGCATCATATGATACTCACTCACAATTGGATTCTAGAAATTGATAGTTCTACCGAACTGAACTAATGATTGAAGAAGTTGGAAGACCCGGAGTTTTAACCTAGCTAGTAAAAGAGAAAATCTATAAATATAATAACTAATTACTAGTAATATTTTACTATCTATTAAGAAAGAAAGAAAAAATCAAACCGAACTTGAATCGAACCGAACTGAAGTTACACCGATCTATCAAGGCGGGGATAGACTAAGATGCAAATCCAAATCGAACCCATCATCAAAGCTGGGCGCAACATCTCCATTTGAGAACCTTCTCAAAGATGGCCCATCAGGTTTCCCAAACTGGGCCATGTGTACTTGTGAGCCCATAGTTGACAATGTGGCTGAAGAATCCCCTACTCCGCTAACACACGGTAACAAACCTGCACCTGCGGATCTTGCACTCGTCATGAAACTATAATTGTTACCACCTCCACCAGCGTTACAGTTACTAATAACGTTGTTATTGTTGTTCACCGACGGGAAAGCGCAACCGTGTGAAACAGATACGTGGAAAGGAGGAGGAGCTGTACGCGGCGGCATGTAGACCCACGACGGAGGAACAGTCGGCATCATAACTTGTCCCGGCGAAGCAAGCAGATGTGGAGGCGGTGCAAAGGCGGAGATAATCGGGTTTCGAACAAACGAAACGGCGGCGTTTCTTGAAGCTTGTAACTGTGCGCGTTTGAGCTGTTGGCGCTCTTTTTTGTGCGCGTTTTGGTGTCCGCCAAGAGCTTGCGAGTTTGCGAATTCTCGACAGCAATACTGACACTCGTATTTACGGTCGCCGGAAGAAGGGTTTAAACTGGAAGCACCACCGTCTCCGCTGACGGATTCAGTGGAGCCAGACGGTGAAGTGTTTCCGGTAGCTTCTTCAAATGGTGCTAGTGGTGATTGGTTGTCGTTTTCTTCGTGGACACTGAAACCAAAGAGTTTTAAGCACGTGGTAGAATTGGTGTTTATTGTTCTAGTGTTGTTATGGATTTGATCTTCCATGGGAGAGAGTGTGTTGAAGATAATTAAGGTAGTGGAAGTTTGTTTGATGTTAAGGTGGTGTTGTATGTGTTGGGTGTATTTCTATTTATATATAGAATTTAATGATAAAAAAGGAAAAGAAAAGAAAAGGGTAAAACATGATGAAAATTGAAAAGAGAGATAGAAGTAGGGGTTTGTGCGGACATCCCAATGAGAAGTGAAGTGTGTGAAAATATGGAACACCACCCTAGATTAGAACACCCCACATGGGACCCATATGGATTGCACCTGTCTGTGATCTATCTACCAATTTTATTTGCTTGTTCATTTTTTCTTTGTCCAAATATGAAAATGTACTTCAAATGTCACAGGTGCCTTTTCTGTCAACAGTTAGGAAATAGCTAGATGGATTACGAGAGACTTGTTCATGTTGTTGTCATTGTCATTAACTTATTATGTTTTATTTTGAATTACTCTCTACTAGCTCCACTCCACTCAAAAGCCTTAAGTTAAATAATCTTTTGAAATATAAAATCATTATTTAAAGATTTGGCATAGATCTTTTGAGAAGAAGGGGTTGGCAAACTTATGCCCATTCCGTTTAGGTCCATCCTGCAAAAAATCACATAAAAATAGATGGGATGAAATAGTTGTAATTAAGGATGAAGGGCTGAAATATATATTTATTTAGAAAAAAAAATGAGTGCGGGAAAGAAAAAGCTCACAGATACTACATTTTTTAAATTTAAAAATGTAAAATTTTATATTGATATTCATATTCGCAAAAACCCGCAAAAAACGGAATGGAGCAGGACTGTCACATTAAATAATGAGAGCGTAAAATTTTGATCTACTTCACATTAAAATGTAGATAAAACGGACATGTCTAATGGATCGGATCCATTTTACCACCCACTTAAAAGTTGTGGATTTAACACTCACAGTTAATGTGATTATCTTTTTATGAATTATATAAATACTTTTATAAATAGTCTTTGAGTGAGATCCATTGTAATTAGGATGAATTTCTAGAACCCCAAGTCACCTAAAATATATTGTACTACTATTATGGTATTTGGATTCCTAACGTTGCAGCAAATGTGGGGTCCGTTTGATTTACCGAGAGTAATTTTATCTATTGGCATCCTGCCTCTCTTGATAAAACTACGTGTGTTTGGATTGATTTCTAAAAATCTTAGAATTAATTTTAGAAATATAAAATTGATTCTAGATAATTTTGCGATGTTTATTTTATTAAAAATAGAATTGATTCTGACTCTAGAATTGGTTCTATTTCAAGCTAGAATTTATAGTTTCTGTCTTTAGAATTTATTATGAATGATTTTTACACTAAAATTTATTATTCAACTCATTTTTAAATAAATATATCCAAACATAAATAAATTATAATAAACTCAATTCTATTAAAATTAATTATAACAAACTCAGTTCTGATATAATCAATTATATTCACAGTTAATGCAAACACACCCCTATGTTGGTTTATAAAATAAATGCTATTATTGTGTTAAAAGCAAGAATGTGATGGGAGTGTGGGACTGGTTGAAAAATCTATGTATAAAATGATTGCGTTAGTATCAAACCCATGTTAACATTCTATTTTTTACTACCTGCTTCGCAAGATTCTTCCTCATATACGTACAAAACTTGAGTATATTAATTATACATTTCTGTATATATCATATCATGCATGTACCTGCTGGTTTGAAAAGAAACAACAAAAGTCCTACCAATTAACTTAGCTTGATGGATTGATTATATAAAGCATTATCAAACCCATTCATTCAATCAGCGGAGTAATTAATTCCTTTCAAATTTAATTAATACTCAGTTTTTGGACTCATTCTAGTTATCCCCACAATCACAATTAACCTTTGGAATGTCCAACCAATAATCAGAAATTAAGGGAAACCTCTATTTAAGAAATTAGGTTAGAAAATTATACATGAGTATTTATGTGAAACTTAACTAGCGTGTTCTCATGCTATTGAGCTTCCAATAAGACGACCAAGAAAAAACATGGGAATTTTTTAGTGGGTTTCTCCCACACTCTTAAAAAATCAAAGTTACTTTTTGCAAGTTAATCAGCGAAATCACCTTGTCGGGTGAATTTGCAAGTTAACTTGCAAAATGATCTTTTTGGGTGAATTCGCAAATTAATTTGCAAATTCACCTTATTTTATACGTTTTCTTATTTTAAACGTTGACATTTGAAAAAAGAATCATTTTGCAGTTAACTGCGAATTCACCTTTAGGTGAATTCGTAAGTTAACTCACGGTCTCTTTGTATAGTTGCATGGTCTCCTTTCCTATTCCATTCATTTTCAACAACATAACACCAAAACCACTCAACCCACACCCAAAATCAATACAATTTTTTCATCCAAATCAAATTTCAAGTCAGTGATCCTAGCAAAGTGAGCATTGCAAGTTACAATTTAAGGTAAACTTTTATCCCTCTACCCACATTTACTACATTGTTGTTGTTAAAGTTCAGATGAAACAACGTCGCTTTGCAAGTTAACTTGTGAAGTAGAGCAGAAAAATATTTTGCAAGTTAACTTGCAAAAGGTTCCCTGATGCCTCAAACCAGAATTTTGTATTATGGTAATTTGACTAGTTTTAACATAGTTTTATATGTTATAGGTATGGTGCACCCTGACAACATTGTCAAGGCTATTGTGAAGGTTCTGATTACGGATAAAGTGAACGTAGATGGTAAGTCGATCGTGGTCAAAGAAGTAGATAGTACGATTGATGTTGTGATCGATAATGAAAATAAATTTCAAAATGAAGAAACTTTTGATACTCGTCAACAAATGGTTGATTATGTTAGAATGGAAGCAAGCAAACTTGGTTTTGCGCTGATCGCGAGGTCCGACAATGGGAGTAGCAATCGCAACCATTTGTTACTTTTACATGCGAGAAGTGGTGCATACATTCCAAAAATCCGCAAGTTACAACACAAAGACACGGTTCAAGGAAATGTGGGTGTCCGCTCAAGTTGCACGTTATTGTAGGGTGGACAATTTATGACAGCTTGACTATGATGTCGGAATGCATAATTATGACTTGGAGACCAAGTTACAGGCATCCTATTGTTTGTTGGCTTAAGGCGGAAGAGAAGAAATATGTTTCCGAATTGTCGTTGATCAAATTTGCGCCTAAAAACATACTTTCCGATTTGAAACGGAATCGAGCGAGATGTGTGTCAAATATAAAATCGATTTATAATTATCGATACAAACAACATGTTGCTCAAAGGGGTCCGAGGTCCGAAATGCAACATTTATTGAAATGTTTGGACAATATCAAATATGTTTCGAGACATAGAGTTTGTGATGACAATGTAAGTGTCCGTGATATATTTTGGATGCATCCGTCGAGTATCAATTTGTTCAATACATTTCCAACCATTCTAATGATTGATTCAACATACAAGACAAATAAATATAGGCTTCCGCTTGAAATTGTTGGTGTCACCTCTATCGACAAGACATTTTGGTTGGTTTTACTTCATGGAATGTGAGAAGTAAGACAACGCCACTGGGTGTCGGTGTTTGCAAGACTTTGTTGAAAGATGAAAAAACATGCCTTTGGTTATCGCCACCGATCGAGATAACACTCTCATGAATGCGTTCTCACCGTGAGTTTCCGCTGCTACCGCTTTACGATGTCGGTATCACATCATAAAAAATGTGAGAGCAAGGCTAAAACCCGCGGTTGGCACCAAAAAGAAGAAAGACGAAGACGGCCAAATTGTCAAATCGAGTGTTGTGGTGGAGAAGATTATGAGTGCATGGACAGATATTCTTAATTCTTCTACAAGAGATGTATACCGCTAACGTGATACACTTTAGAAACTTGTGTGTTAAATATCTCAAATTTTTGAAATATGTTGAATCCATTATTCTTGATCAAGTGAAAGAGAAAGTGGTGTGTGCATGGACGGACCGTGTTAGACATTTGGGGAACACAACCACTAATATAGTGGATCTACACATGCGGATTTGAAGAAGTGGTTGGGTGATAGTAAGGGCGACTTATGTAGATATTGGGATGTTGTGAATCAAATGCTCACAAACCAACACAATGAAATTCAAACAACATTTGATGGAGCAAACTGCTTGGAACACGGTTCAAAGCCAAAACTCTTTATGAACAGTTGGTTCACAATATATCTCGGGCGGGATTGAATTTTATTTTTTACGGCAAAACGAGAGAAACAACGGTCCCGATAGTGTAAAATGTGAGTGTACGATGTGGGAAACTAGTGGACTCCCGTGTGGTTCTATTATTTCCAAAAGAAATGAAACTCGAATGGATGAGATATGCACTTATTGGAAAAGGCTCTGTTTCGATGATTACGAGCCGACAAAGGAAGGTAGTTCTAACATTACCATCACAACCGAGTTGGAAATCATAGTATACCGCTTTTCAAAAGCGGATGATGCTACAAAGTTGCATATTAAGGAACAATTGAGAAAAGTGGCATTTCCAGAAACAACCGATTTGAAGCCTCTGACCCAACCGGTGAAAATAAAAGGTGCCCCAAAAAATATGAAAACCTCACAAGCCGATAGTACAACCAAACATAATATGTCTTATCACGAAGTGGTCGATGATTTATTCCCGAATTCTCCAACCCCATAATCCAAGACAAATGCCAAAAAAGGAGCTCGGATTTCAAAACCACCCCGGAGACCAACACCGCCACCACCACCACCACCAATAATATACATTGACGAGATGACTTTATTTATGCACAACCACATTGAAAAAATCATGGATGTGGGAAGCGATGGTAATTGCAGGTTTTGGGCCATATCTGTTTTGTTTGGCTAAGGGGATGAGCAACACATTCTTGTTCGAAAAACTTATCTCGAATTGACTCTCATAATGAATCGTATACACGCTTATACGCGACAAAGGAAAACTTTAATAAAGTTCACATTCTCTAGCTCCGAGTGTTACCGTCCATGCACCGGTTGAAAAATGGATGTGCTTCCGGAAATGGGACATCTAATATCAAACGCTTATAACGTGGTGGTGTCGACGCGATAATATATGGTTTTTCGAAACTTTTTGCTTCTACAAGCTTTTGCGCCTATTAATCCATTCGTACGCATTGTGTGTGTTGGCTATCTACGGTCACGTTATTTTGTTCAAGTATATTTGAATTTGAGTTGTCCTATTCCGGCCACTTCCGTGGAATGGATGGAACATCACGAAAAAGAGGCGAAAACTTGGCGGATCATTTTTGAGAGAATGACGGAGTTCACTCATTTGATGGATCTTGAGAGAGAAGCCAATATGGAGAAATCAAAGAATGAACCGATTTTAGATTTAAGCGGAACAATTTTTCGGTTCGGTTTAGAATGTAATTGAACCATTTTTGTATGTATTATCAAACATTGTAAAATCTTATCATTTTAATACACACACACACACACACACATATATATATATATATATATATATATATATATATATATATATATATATATATATATATATATATATATATATATATATATATATATATATATATATGATTCTTATGTATATTCCATTATATCTATATGTATTACTTTTTGAATGTCAAAACACCACAAAACAAAATTGCTTCACCAAACGAGTTTTGTTTCGTTTGCATAATTGCGGTGTTAACATGCGAAATGCATTAAATCAAGTTAATTAAGTTAACTTGTGAATTATGCCCGATTATTTTAAAAACAACACAATGAATATTTCGTAAGTTCACTTACGAATTTACCTAATTTAGTGCATTTCATAAGTTAACCTGCGAATTATGCCTGATTATTCAAAAAATAACAACACATAGAACATTTCATAAGTTAACTTGCAAAATGTTAGTTGTTATGAACTTTGCTATAAATTGGGTCTACAACTCATTCATTTCTCCATCATAAACCAAAACTAGAAAAATGACACAAACTGTTAGAACATAGTTTGGTTCTAGTCATATCTTAGAGTTTTTATGATAACAAGGGGAATAAATGTTGTATAATAGATATGATACTCTGATGTATATTATTTTCATTTAAGATGATGTTCTGACTCAAGCATTGAATAATATAGAGACATCAAAATTATGCTGAGTAAAACAAGAAGTAGAAGTTCTAATGAGAATAGAACTTTTGGTCACGCATGCTAGAAGCAACTTCTAATAGAAGCATGCAAGCGCAAACCTCTGATAGAAGCACCAAAAGAATGTTCTGATTAGAAGATGTTTTAACAAGGCTTACATAAGATTATGATCTATGTGTACGTCATCTTCTAAGACAAGGTCTGCTACAGTAACATTACCCTACTAAGATAAGACGGCTGAAGTACTTGAGTGGCTCAACATTCTATGTTCATTGGATAAGCAAAACATGTGAAACAAAAAAATATTAATTACGCTTTCCAGTATCCAAGACACGCAATAGTTGCAACGGAAAGATGCTTAGAAGCTCTATAAATAGTGCTTAAATCAAAGAAGAAAATAACAATCATTCTTAGAAAACTTTCGCGGCTGAATTTAAAACTATCATCTTGTAAAGTTTATTTCTAAGTTCTTGAGCTTAATAACTTGTGTAAAAATCACTTTCAGTGATAAAGCTTTTTAGAAGCAATTGTAAACACATTGTCTAGATAAAAATCCTTGTGTGTTTAGTCTTGTTGTTAGATAAAAGAAATATTTAAAAAGGAAAAAATTATTCAACCCCTTTCTAAGTGTTTTCTAAGCCTTTAATTGGCATCGAGCGCTTGGTTCTGGGTGCCAACACTTAACAGTGTCCGATAAAGATCCAGAAGAAAAACACAAATGGCAATAAATCACAACAACAACAACAACAACACTAAACCTCCTATGTTTGATGGAGAGGATTTTGAATACTAGAAGGATAGATTGGAAAGCTTTATTTCAGGCTATGATACTAATCTTTGGGATATGGTTTTGGATGGCTACAAACACCCAGTTGATGAAGATGGAAACAAGATAGAAAGAAAAGCAATGGAAAAAACACAGAAAACATAATTTATGAATCATCACAAAGTTAGAAATATTCTGTTGAGTGCCATTTCAAAAATAGAATATGAAAAATTACCAATGTAGACACAACACATGATATCTTTGAGTCACTCAAAATGTGACATGAAGGGAATGCTCAAGTCAAGAAAACTAAAGCTCTGGCGCTTATCCAGAAGTATGAGGCATTCAAGATGGAGGAAAATGAATCTATTAAGGCAATGTTCTCAAGGTTTCAAACCTTAATTGTTGGTCTGAGAGTGCTAGATAAAGGATATACCAAGGCTGATCATGTACGTAAAATTATCGTGAACTTACCCAAAAGATGGGCACCTATGGTGACAACTTTCAAATTTTCAAAAGATTTGAATGTTATATCCTTAGAAGAATTCATCAGTGTGCTGAGAAGTCATGAAATAGAGCTTGATGAATTTGAGCCTCAGAAGAAAGGTAAGTCATTTGCTTTGAAGTCTACTAAAAATCTGATGTTAATGCTTTTCAGGTTGAAAATGGAAGCTCTGAAGATTTAGAGTCAGAAGACGAGCTATATATGTTGTCCATAAGGATAAATCAGATGTGGAAGCACAGGCAAAAGAAGTTCAGAAACCACAGAAGATCTGACGATAGAGGAGAATCTTTGGACACAAGAAGTTTAGTAAAGAAGTGTCACATGCTATGAATGCAAAGAACCTGGACACTTTAGAAGTGAATGTCCCAAGCTACAGAGAGAAAATCCAAAGAAAAGATTTGAGAAAAAGAAAGGAATGATGGCCACATGATTACCCGTAATCTTCAAGTCAAACCGACTAAGATGAGCATGCCAACCTAGCTTTCATGGCAACAAGATGAATCAGCTCAATTAGAACTCGATGAGGTATTTTCTCAATTTCTCTGCTGAACTTGTAGATAGTCTATCAAAACTTCTAGAAAATAATGGTCAGCTCAAGATCAACTACAAGAAACTTAAAAGAGTCTTGTATCCGAAATTGAATAACTCAAAGCGTAAAATGATGAACTTAAGAAAATAACATTAAACTTAAATATGATTTTCAAAAGGTTCAAAAATTCTAGTTCAGATACGCTTCATGTTCAAAAGATATTCTTAAAGAATATGACTATAGCTTTAAGTTTCTCGATAAAAGCATAGATAGAAGCAAGATGGCTTCAATGATCTATGGAGTTAGTAGGAATGTAAAGGAATAGGATATGAAACCCCTAGAGGGAAAGAAACATATCAACCCAAATTTGTTGATAAAATGAATATCACATAAATACCACTTTACAAACAATTCATTTATGTCACACAAATGATATAAAATACACTTCTTATTCTGAAAGATTTTATGTTAAACCAAGGTTCAAATAAAATGTTAGAAACTCAAACCAGAAAGGACCCAGAAAGATATGGGTACCTAAAGAAAAAATAATCTATATTGCAGATGTCCTTAACGGTGAAGTTGAAACACCAATCATGGTACCTGGACTCTAGATGCTCACGACCTATGACGGGAAAAAGGTCTATGTTCCAAAGCCTGGAACTTAAACCTGGAGGTGAAGTGAAATTTGAGGTAACTGTAAGGAAGAATCATTGGTTCTAGAACCATTGAAAAGGTAACCATCCTCTATATCTAATTTTCGTTAGTAGATGGATTAGCTCACAATCTATTGTTCATAAGTCAATTAAGTGACAATGGTTATGACATTATGTTTAATCAAAAGTCATGTAGAGTCGTAAGTCAAACGGATGGGTCAATCCTCTTCCTGCAAGAGAAAGAACAACATTTACAAAATTAATCTTTCCGATTTAAAATCACAAAATGTAAAATGTCTTTGTCAATAAATGATGAACAATGGGTCTGACACAAAAGATTGGGGCATATTAGCATGAGAAAAATTTCTCAAATTAACAAACTCAATCTCGTCGAGGACTTCCTAATTGAAGTTCAACTCGAAGTTCTGTAAAGCTCTGTCGAAGGAAAGTTTTCAAAACCTCTTTCAAATCTAAAATGTTATTTCTTCCTCTAGACCATTGGAACTTCGATATTGACCTTTTGGACCAAAGGAAAACCGCATCCATTAGAAGCAAGAAGTGTGAATTGGTCATTATAGATGACTACAACAAATGGACATGGGTAAAGTTCTTAAAACACAAGGATGAGTTACATTCTGTGTTCTTTGACTTCTGTAACCAAATCCAGAATGAAAAAGAGTTTAGAATTATAAAGGTTAGAAGTGATCATGGTGGTGAATTTGAAATTTAAGTTTTTGAAAAATATTTTAAAGAAAATGGAATTTCACATGATTTCTCTTGTCCTAGAACTCCCCCAACAAAAGGGAGTTGTAGAACGAAAGAATAGAACTTTACAAGAAATGGCCAAAACTCTTGTAATACGGTGGGAGAACTGACTTTGGATTGTTTTGCTTTTTATCGCAAATGTTGCAGATAGCAAGTGTCGCCACCGACTTATCTTTTATCCAATTAAGGGAAGGTGAAAAGAACAGGAAAATACCTTCGTTAGATTCGAGTAAGGGAGAAGGTTATGAAAAGGGAAGGTATTAGCACCCTTTCCATCCGTAGTTATCTACGCTCTAGTTGCTTTAGCTCATCTTTAAAAATTTGCTTTCGTGCGTGTGTACGGTGAACCGACTTTGTAGAATTTTGTATCGCAAATGCGGATAGCAAGAGTCGCCACCGACTTTTCTTTATCCATTAGGGAAGGTAAAAGTACAGTAAAAGACCTTCGTTAGATTCTCGGTAAGGAGAAGGTTATGAAAAGGGAAGGTATTAGCACCTTTCCATCCGTAGTTATCACGGCTCTTAGTTGCTCTTAGATCACTTTAAAAATATGTTTTCCGTGTGTTTGACAAAATGTTTTGAAAAGGCATTTCGCTTTGACTTTGTAATGATTCATGTAGGAATGTATACAAAATGTTCGGAAATGTTTCATTTTGGAAAGAGTTTGAACTTTGACAAAAAGTGTGTGGTGTGAAAAGTATTTTGTTAGAGCAAGCAACTAAAAGTCTTATTACCTACCGTAATTGGTCGCTTTTGTATTGTTTTACGCCTTTTGAATAGTGTTATCCATACCATTAGTTGGTAGGTAACCCTATTCGTTGGATGTAAGCGGACATTCAAGGGACATCGATGGTCATAGAAAGCAACTTGTGGAAGTATCCTAGCACATTCTGGCGGACTATCATCATTTTTCGTAGGCGACAATCGAGGGTCAAGATCATGCATCGGAGGCGACATCGTGGGTCTTATTATCTTTGTATCGGGGAACTATGATGATTTGTTTTGAAGGCAACGGTGCTAGAATACCTCACGCTCGAGGACTTGACCATTTGAATTCGTAAAGGCAACGAGAGAATTACCCGCGTATGTGTGAAAAGTGTGTTGATTTGTATTTATCTTGGAGTTAAGAGTGAGCTATGTCCAATTTTAGTCTTGCCATACACGCCTAGTTACTAGCAATTTATAGGTGCGAAATTAAAATGGAATGTAAAGATGGAAAGATAAATGTCCTCAGTTATTACATGGCTTTGGGCGATACATAATTTAAACTTATGGAAAATAAAGCCCTAATTAACTATTACATCCCATAAGCAATTACATTATTGGAAAAAGAAAAAAACGATAAAAGAAATCGTCCAAACGAGATAACTCGTGAAAAGATGAGAAATCGGAAAATACGAGGAAATCGAATAAGAGGAAAATATTAGTAAAAATGCAATTTTTTTAATGAGAAAAATATGACATTCTAGAAATAACATAAATATGCTAAAATAAATTTTTGGGATTTTTTGGATGCAATTTAATAATTAAAAACTAATTAAAATTGATTTAAATGCTAAATTATGAATAAAATAAAATATGCATGCAAAACAATATTTTTTAATTTTATAAATTAAATAAGTATTTTCTGAAAATAAATGCAAAAGGAAAAATATTTTTGATGATTTTTTAATGCATGAATAAAAATATTGAAAAGAATTAAAATAGATGCAAAATATTAAATAAATAAGAAAAAAATATGAGAAGTTTGTAATAAAGAGAGAAAAACCAAATGGTCCTGATGGAATCGAACCGTGACATGGCTTTCATCCATCCACGCTTTGCCATCCGATCCAACGCGCCTAACGTGGTTGAAGATTGAGCGAATGAAATACAAGCACGCTGGCCGCCTCCTCGGTTGCACCAAACTCGCTACTGCATCATCTTCCGATTTGAATTTTTGAATATTCAGCCGGGCCATTGCTCGACGCCACGTCCCCGCAAAATTGAAAATCACACACGATAATATAACCGATTTAAGACCATGGTTCGATTCAGACATCATTCAATTCATTGGTAATGGTCTTGGTCTAATTTTTCCATTTGAGAGAAACCCTAAATCGTGGTTAAAAACCCTAGCTATGGCATATCGAGTTCCTGCCATGGAAATGCAATCAAACAGCCAGCATTGCTTGCAAACTTATCACCGATCACAAAACAACAATGAAACATGTTAATAATGCATGCAAAATGTAAATCGATTTCAAGAAAAGTGTCAAAACCGTGAGTTTGATTTCGTGATTCTTGATGGATTCTTGATCCGTGGGTCCTGAATGAATCAATGGACCTCCGAAGCGATTGGATGGCTTAGAATCGATTGAATCAAGCAAAAACAAGGTTGCTAGTAGCTTGTAACCACGGTTTTTAGCTTCAATAAGGGTTTCTCCAACAAAATTTACCCAATTTGTGGTATGAGTCAGTATATATAGTAGAAGGATTTGAGTTAATTGAGGAAGAATCAATCAATCAATGCAAATCAAATTTGATTTTGTACAAAATCAAATTTTCATTTTTTGATCAATTTTCAATCAAATTCACATATCAATCCAAATTTCAAATTTGTCGGTTTTATTGAGTTACTTGGATCTCAAGGATGAGAGAAAAATCAATTTGCAATTAATTTTGATTTTATACTTATTTTTGAATTTAATTTGTATTTAAATGAATAAAATCCAAATTAAATAGAAAAATAAAATAAAAATTGTGGCATTGGGCTTGGATGTTCCAAATTGTATAAGGAACAACTTTGATGAAGAAAACTAGGCCCATTTGCAAAATTTTGATTTTTACAAGTATCTCTCTTGTGCATTTCTTCAAAATTGCCCAACTTGCACAAGGTGTATTTTGCTCAATTTTCCATATTTTTAGTGTTCTTGGACTTTTGGAAAGCTCTAAGAGTCCTTTAACCAACCTTTTAGTCTCATCTCAATTGAGTTTCTATGCTCAATATATCTTCAAAACAAAATGTTGACTTTTGTTGACTTTTGAAAAGGACCTGAATGTTTTGATCCATACCTTCCAAATGAAGCATTTTTGAACATTCTTGTGAGACATGAAGTTGTAGAGAATTGAATTTCATTCAAATGAGCTTTGGTGGAAAATTTCGATAAAGTATGAAAAGTTATGATCAGTCAAAGTTATTGACTTTTCACCTAGAAACCCTAATTTAGAAAGTTTGACTTTGAGCAAATCTTGAGTTTTCTTGATGAATCATGATCAACCCTTGATCAAATGATGAATGTAACTTCAAAATGAGAATGTTGACCAAAATCATGAAGTTTGACCGTATGTTGACCACAGCTTGACTTTTTGTCCAATACAACCGATTTTAACCATCCGAGCAATTGTCTGAGCAATCTTGACTTGTAAGGCTTGAAACTTGACATGGAGAATCTTGAAGCATATGAGGAGGCATGATGAACATTGGAGATGTTGAAGTCCATCTGAGTTGAGAATGCAAAACCCTAGTTTGGGTTGATTGTCTAGAGAGGGTTTGTCTCGATCAACCTTCGAGGAATCCTTGAGTATGGATGTATGGAATGTCTTGAGAAGATGGAGGGCAAATTTTGGGTATGATAGTGTGTACTTGAAAAATGTTTTGAAAAGTCATTTCGCTTTGAATTCGTGAATGATTCACGCTGGAATGTATACGAAGTGTTCTAAATGTTTCATTTGAAAAGTGTTTTAACTTTGTAAAAGTGTGAGGTGTGAAAAGATGTTTTGATGGAGCAAGCAACTAAAAGTCTTATTACCTACTCGTAACGGTCGCTTCCGTGTTATTTTACTTTCTTTTAGAATAATGTTATCCATACCATTAGTTGGTAGGTAACCCATTCTGGATGTAGCGACGCTCGGGACATCGGGTGGTCAGAAGGCAACTTGTAGGAGTATCCTCACATCTGGCGACGATCACCATTTTTCGTAGGCAATAATCGAGGGACGAGATCATGTATTCATAGGCCACATCGAGGGACTACGATCTTTGTATCGGGACTATGATGATATGTTTGTAGGCAACGGTGCTAGGATACCCTCACGCTCGGGGACTCACCATTTATTCAAAGGCAACGAGAGAATACTTTAGGGGTGCATGTGTGAAGAGAGGTTGGATTCATATAATTTATCTTGAAATTAGAAGTGATCTACGCTTGTTTTTATCTTGTCATACACGCCTAGTTACTAGCTTTATATGGGTGCGAAAGTAAATCATGGAAAGTAAAGTGCGGAAAATAAATCCTACGCTATTACATAGCTTTGGGGCGCTACATAATATAGAGTGCGGAAAGTAAATCCTACTCGTTATTACATCCCATAAGCAATTACATAATATTGAAAAAGAAATGTAAGAAAATTAATCCCGACTATTACAACCGGAAGCATACATAATAATCTGAAAAGAAAAGAAATTCGCATAAGAGAAAATGTGTTAGTAAAAAGGATTTTGAGTTAGGAAAAGTCTTAGGTTAGTAATCCTAATTAAATGATAAAACAATTTTTTTGGGAATTTTCCTGATTGATTTTAGTAAAGAAAAATAATTAAAAGTCAATTTTATGGTTAATTAAAAATTAATTAAAATATGTATGCAAAATATAATTTTTTATGTCAAAATTAAATAAGTATTTTTCCTGACCTAAATGCAAAAAGAAAATATTTTTGATGATTTTAATGCATTAGAAAATTATTTGAAAAGAAATTAAATTAAAAGGAAATATAAATAAAAAAAGAAGAAAATAATGTTAGAGAGTAGGGTCAAAATGCTTCTGGATGGAACTCTCCCGTGTCAGCTTCGGGCTTCCGGGAGTCTCTTGCCGACCGTGCCCAGATGAGAGCGCCTGGGATCCCTTGGTTGGAGGTGCCTGCAATCCTCGAATTTCGGGCCAGACGGGAGGTGCCCAGTATGCACTGGGGCTTCTGGGGAGATACCCAAAAGTTAGAGCTCGGGTGTAGTATGTCGAATGGAGGCCGAAGTCGAGTTTCTAGACATGCCTTCGAAAACCCAAATTTTAAAATAAAGTTAAGTAAAAAGGACAAGGTTCAAACCCATGTCCTTTGAACAAACACGCACGCTTTGCCATCTAAGTTGAGTGGACCATCCGTTAGCAATATGACACAAAAAGAATATAAAGGAATGGATTGGAAACATCAAATCGAAAACGCACGCAGGTCATCTTCCCCTATTCAAATTTTGAACCTTTAGTTACTTTCTACCGTAGCTATAACACTGTAAAATCAAAATCCAAAATATGCAACGAATTTGTTATGGGTACATGGATCAACTCGGTTTGATCCTCGAACATGCCGGAATCAATGGTTTTGTCCAATTTTTCCTATTTCTAAAACCCCATTGAGCTTATGAACCTAACAATGGCAAGTTATGATTCATGTGTCAAACTTCAATTAACCCATGCGTAAAGCTTCAAACTTCATTCTAAACACAAACAAACAATCAAAACATGTTAAATATGCATAAAAATCGAAATCAATTTTGAGTTAGAATGCAAACCGAAATCGTGATTTCTTGATTTTGGATGTTTCATTGCTCATGAGTATCCGGATCGATCTGAGGACCTCCTGTGAATGTGTTGGAATCCTTAGAATGCTTTGAATTGGGCTGGAAACCGGCTGCTAGTAGCTTGCAATGCATAGTTTTGTGAAGCTTGAATAGGGTTCTTGAGGCCAAAATTCGTCCTCTCAGGTATGTAGTAACATCATGTATTTATAATAGAGTGCATTAGTCAAGAATTGTGAGAAAAATCAAGTCAATCAATGAGAAAATTATTTGATTTGGAATCAAACCAAATATTTCCTTTTTGAGCCAATTTCAATCAAATTCATTACCAATCATGATTATTTTGAAATAATCAGATTAAATGGCTTGTTTGGACCTCAAGGATGAGAGAAAATCCATCTTGCAATTAATTTTTGATTTTCTATCTTTTATTTTAATTAAATTGGTTTTAAATGATTAAAAATCCAAAATAAATAAAAAATAAAAGATAAATTGTGGCCTTGGGCTTGAGGTTCCAATTCAGTTAAGGAACATGTTTGAACCAAGAAAAGCTAGGCCCATTTGCAAATTTTTGGTTTTGTCAAGTATTTTCTTTAAGCACCTCCTCAAAAATGCTCAACTTGGACAAGGTGTATTCATCAACATTTTTGGGTCTTCTTGGACTTTTAGAAAGCTCAAGATGTCCTCTAAACATCCTTTTTGTTTCATCTTCATTGGAGTTTCCTGCTCATTATTTCTTTACAAAAGTTGACTTTTGTTGACTTTAAAAGGACTCAGAATGTTTCGATCCATAACTTCCAAATGAAGCCTTTTCTACCCAAGCCAGAGACATAAAGTTGTAGAGAATTGAATTCTCTTCAAAATGAGCTGTTATGGAAAAATTTCGATAAAATATGTGAAAGTTATGCCCGCCAAAGTTCTCATGACTTTTGTCTAAGAAAGCCCAATTTAGAAACTTTGACTTTGATCAATTCTTGCCGCTTAATGAATCATGATCAACCCTTGATCATAGGATGAATATCACTCAAATTATTGATGTTGACCAAAAATTATGAAGTTTGACCGTATGTTGACCACGTTGACTTTTTGTCCAATACAACTGATTTTCAATCATCCGAGCAATTGTTCGAGGAAACTTGACTCGTAAGGTTGAAAGTCGACATGGTGTGATACGGTGAACCACTTCAGAGGATTTTGTATCCAAATGTGCGGATAGCAAGAGTCGCCACCACTTTTATTTTTTATCCAATTAAGGGAAGGTAAAAGTACGTAAAAAGACCTTCGTTAGATTCTAGTTCGGGAGAATGGTTATGAAAAGGGAAGGTATTAGCACTCTTTCCATCCGCAGTTTATTCTAATGCTCTTAGTTGCTCTTAGATAACCTTTTAAAATTGCTTCTCGTGTGTTTGACAAAATATTTTGAAAAGGTTTCGCCGACTTTGCAATGACTCATGTAGGAGTGTATACAAAGTGTTCGGAAATGTTTTTTTGAAAAGAATTTGAACTTTGAAAAAGAGTGTGGTGTGAAAAGCATTTGGTAGAGCAAGCAACTAAAAGACTTATTTACCCACTGTAATTGGTCGTTGCATTTCATTCCTTTAGAATAGGCCAGCCATACCATTAGTTAAAGGGTAGCTCCATTCGTTGGATGTAAGCGGACATCTGGTTACATCTGATGGTCATAGAAGGCAACTTGTAGGAAGTATCCTAGCACATTCGAGGGACTATCATCATTTTCGTAGGCGATAATCGAGGGTCAAGATCATGTATTCGGAAGCGACATCGGGTCTTATGATCTTTGTATCTAGGGACTATGATGATTTGTTTGAAGGCAATGTGCTAGAATACCCTACGCTCGAGGGATACGACCATTTTGAATCGAAAGGCATCGAGAGAGAATTACCTAAGGGGTGCGTGAGAATGTGTTGATTTCAAGTATTTTATCTTGCAAATTAGTGTGAGCTATGTCCAATTATTGCCATACACGCTTAGTTACTAGCAATTGATAAGAGTGCGAAAGTAAAATGCGGAATGTAAAGGTGCGGAAAATAAACCTACTATTACATGGCCAAAGGTATATAATTTGGAGGCGGAAAGTAAACCTAAATTAAACTATTACAACCCATGAGCAATTACATTATTGGAAAAAAATAGAATGATAAAAGAAAACCGAATTGGAGCAACCTGCATAAAAGGAAGAAATCGAAAATGCAATATGAATCAACAAGAGAAAAAATGTTAGAAAATGCAAATTTTGATATGTGAAAATTAATATATGCTGAAATAAATTAAAATAATTTTTGGGATTTTTGGAAAGATTTAATAATTAAATGCAATTAAAAGTGAATTAAATGCAAAATAAAAATAAAATAAATATGCATGCAAAATTATATTTTTAATTTATAAATTAAATAAAGGTTTTTAGAAAATAATGTAAAAAGAAAAATGTTTTTGGTAATTTTTAATGCGTAATAAAATATGAAAACAATTAAAATATAATGAAAATATTAAATAAAATAGAAAATATGAGAAATATTGAAAATATGCAAAGTTTGTAAAAGAATAAGGTAACCAGTCCCCTGTGAGGTTCGAATCGGAGACCATGAGGTGAGATCTTGAGATTGCTTGCCTCTACCACTACGCCATGTTGCTTTTGGTGTTGGAAAACCGAAAACAATCAGATTGAATGATGACACGCCCAAGAGAGGTTTGAAACCAAGTCGCGACGCTGGACCCCAGCCGACTACATGCATCGAACACGTTATATCCACGCACGCCGGGCTGCCGGTCAAAGAAAACCACGACGAGCCCTAGTCCTACCGCCTTCTCCATGAGGAGATTCCCGAACCGCAAAATACGCGAAATAAAGAAGGACCTTATCCCCTAAATCGACCTCCTCAATCCATTGGTGGCCTTAGTTTTGATTGAAAACGGCCAGCTATTGATTCAAGCTCGACAAAAATGCCCTAGACATGGCATCTCACAATTTAACGCTCAAACTCAAGAACGATGGCCCGTGATCGATCATACGGAGTCTCATAAACACATAAAGCATTAGATTCAATGGAAACACGCAGAATAATAAAATGCAAAAATCAAAAAGTTGAATATGTATGTATGTATATGCATCGATCCGGCTTGTTTTAAACCATGGCAAGAGCGTACTACTCAAACTTACCTCCGAGTAACGATGGAATGGATGGTTCAATGGCTGGCACGGAAACAAGAAACGATTTTTGCAACTTTCTTGGAAAATTTTGACAAAATAAGGGTTTGGCTTGAGCTAGGTTTCGTGTTTTGTATCGTCAGCATTGTTGGTATTTATAGGAGTTTTGAAGAGAAAACAAGGAAAAGATTGGAAATTGAATGTGCAAATATTTTCTTTGAAAATCAAATCAAATTTTGAAGAAAATATGATTTTCTCATCAATGCCATGGCTTGCACGAATTTGGTAAATGGTGGGCTTTTGGACATTAAGAGAGATATAAACCAACTTAATTGAAAATAACTTAATTTTATTTTACATAATTTATTTTTGAATTAAATGTTGTAAAATTCAAATATAAACCATGAAAATAGAAAATTACCAATGCCAAGCTTTTATAGGTCAAAAATAACATCATGAACAAGTTTGATCAAAAGATTATAGGCCCATTTGGAAAATTTTGCATTTTGACCAAAATGTCCTTGTGCAATCATTCAAAATCGCCAACTTCTCGAATAGTGTATCTTGCTCAATTTTCCACATTTTTAGTGTTCTTGGACTTTTGGAAAGCTCTAAGAGTCCTCAAACAATGTATTTGGTTTCATCTCAATTGAGTTACCATGCTCATTATATCTTCAAATCAAAAAGTTGATTTTGTTGACTTTGTAAATGACCGTAATGTTTTGAGCTATACCTCTCAAATGAAGCATTTTGGACATTCGTGAGACATGAAGTTGTAGAGAATTGAATTTCCTTCAAAACAAGAGGTGGTGGAAAATTTCTGAGAAAGTATGAGAAAGTTATGACCAACAAAGTTCAGTTGACTTTTCATCTAGAAACCCTAATTTAGAAAGTTTGACTTTTGGGCAAATCTTGAGTTTTCTTGATGAATCATGATCAACCCTTGATCAAATGATGAATGTAACTTCAAAATGAGGATGTTGACCAAAAATCAAGTTTTGACAGATGTTGACCACAATGACTTTTTGTCCATCATAACGATTTTCAACCATCCGAACAATTGTTCGAGGAAACTTGAC
>CM038797.1:6289970-6366130 GCA_021764765.1 Vicia sativa | reverse complement strand
TCCTTGTAGCAATCGATTATTTCACCAAGTGGGTAGAAGTACTGTGCATCTCACACAAGAATGTAGTGGCTCGATTCATCAAGCATAATCTTATCTCGCTTGTATGGCACTCAAAGGATTATCAGGATAACGGTTCCAATCTCAACAACAAGATGATCACCGAACTCTCGCACAGCTCAAGATCAAGCATCACAACTCTTCTCCTTATCGGCCTAAGATGAATGGCGCAGGAAGCCGCCAACAAGAACATTAAGAAGATTATACGTAAGATGACGGTGACTTACAAAGATGGTACGAGATGTTACCATTTGCTCTTCATGGTTATCGACTACAAAGATTTAACATCAACAGGGCAACCCTTTCTCTTGTATACGGTATGGAAGTCGCCTTACCCATCGAGGTTCGTATACTCCTCAACCGTAGTCCTCCAGAGGTGAGTTAGCGAAGACGATCGTCCACTTCCCTTGACTGGATTAACTGATTGATGAGAAACGACTCGCCCATCCGCCATGGACAGTATTTATCGTAAAACGAATGATCGAGCATTTAATAAGAAGGTCAAGCACCGAGTCCACTAAGTCGGTGATCTAGTAGTCAAGCATCATTCTTCCACAAGGTGATCTCAGGGCAAATGGACTCCCACCTATGAGGGACCATTTGTAGTCAAACAATGTTTTCCTACGGAGCTATGATACTTAGCACCATGGATGGTGAAGACTTCCCACCCCTCGTGAACGCGACATAGTCAAAAATACTACGCATTAAATAGACACCGCCAGTCCACGTAACCTAGGCAAAATAAGGGCATCCTGACGAACCAAAAGGGTTCAAAAATAAAGGATATATACAAAATATGTACACCCGCAAGTCGAAACCCGAAAAGGCGGTTTGGGCAAAAAGGGTATCCCTAGACCTAAAACCCGAAGGGCGGTCTAGGCAAAATTTAGATTTAAGCACGACTATGTCTCTTCCAGATCACCGCTTCCGCACTACTATCAAGATTCAAGATTCAAATGGCTAAGATCACCTACTCACTTTCTAACGACAAAGAAGGAGATGAGATAGTCTAAATATATGAGTACTAGCATAGTTGGACTTAACGAGATTGTTTCCGATAGCTTTTTACCTTCTTGTACAAACCACTTGGCCATACGCACATTTCAAATGAATACAACCTTCTTTCTCTTTACAATTTCCATTGTTTGTCGCTTGCAATAAGTCCAACGTTTGTTTTGAATGACTATACGATTTGACAATAAGAATCTAATCACAAACATATGAAAAGTGAACATTCAAAAGTACTTACTACAGTTCCGGAATTGGGATGACGACGAAGTCAACAAATAGTTCCTACAGAGCATAAAGGTGTCACCCAAGACACCTTCCCTAGCTGAGTATATGTTAATCCACGCGTGATTCCACTCAACCGAGCAACGTTACATCGCCCAAGCAGAACACCTCATCCCCAAATGGATATTTCTCAATCCTCCCCTTCTCAAAGAAGCAGATCTGCACTCCAAGACTTGGTCGATAGTACACTGAGGAAACATACACCTTTATTCCCCACCAGATTAACAACGACTCCGACTCTTCTAGCCCGGTCTCAAGAACCATCAAATGCTTCCAATGAGATCTACAACCCCTAATCGCCTCTAAATTTCCCCAACAGATCTACATACAAGGTCCTCAACAGATCCCTCCCACTCTCCTCAACAGGTATATGAGATCTCCGACAACGAGCTTCAATCTCTACCTTCCTCCACAATATCTAGGCCCAAGACTTGGTCATAGGCATCTAGAAATCCAGATATCTTTCTTCTCCTTCAAAGCAGGGTTCTCACCCTACTCAATTCCCCAGCAAGTCGAAATCTTCAAATAATATCCGTGATTTTCTTCAAGATGGATATGTTTCGAAATATCACAACATTCATCATTCATACATTTCTCATAAAGTCATAATTCATGCATATGCCATTCATATACCCTGTCATGCATCATACTTTGCATAAGACTAACAAATATTCTATCAAAGTTTCTCTTGTTTTCTCCAAAATGTAATACTACTCGACGCAAACAGTCCGTGATTGCCCCGAGCCGACGGGAAAACTATCTGAAAGACCGCCTTTGCAAACAGGTCCAGGATTAAGCCCCGAGCCGACGGGAAAACTATCTGAAAGACCACCTCCGACGACTGGTCCAGGATTAAGCCCCGAACCGACGGGAAAACTATCCGAAAGACCACCTCTGGTTATCTTCCGATAACAGCAATGGATCAACACCGACGCACAAATGTAGAAGCTATCCACATTTTTGCCAACTACAATCTCTCGTAGTAATCAACACGAAGATTTATTCGATTCCTTATTATCAACAAGAACTACAGAGTCTCTGCACGACTCGCTTGCCTGGATGGCATCTAAGCCCATCTCGATTAATTTGTCAACATCTTCACTTTCAAAATGCTGCATATATGGTTAAAAATCAATACTGCTCAATAACTTCATTCAAAGTGAACACTAAGTCTAACGACGACTCCCTTCTTGATGGCATCTTAAGCCCATCTCCTCTCCATTCCAGAACATCTACAGTAGTCAACGACGGCCGCCTCCCAAAGATCGACCTTTCCGATGGCATCTTAAGCCCATCTCCATTCTCCTATCAACAACCTCGAGTCTAGCGTGATGACTTGTTCCCTCAAATAAGTCTCCAACTTCTCCAAATGGCATCTCAGAAGCCCATTCCCAAGATAACCACCAACAAAGTGCAAATTTTCAGTGTACTTTGTTCAATCATCTTCACCTCACGGTGTCACGAAGACAGTATGTCAATCTAACCTTCCAAAGACAAGAAGATTGAACACAGGCCTGTCATACCCCAAAATTTGCCCTCCATCTACTCAAGAGATTTACACATCCATACTCAAGGATTCTCAAGAGTTGATCAGACAAACTCTCTAGACAATCAACCCAAACTAGGTTTGTATCTCTCAAGTCAAGATGGATCTCCAACATCTCCAATGGCCTTCATGCCTCTTCATATGCTTCAAAGATTCCATGTCAAGTTTCAAGCCTCACAAGTCAAGTTTCTCAAACAATTGTTCGATGGTCGAAAAATCGTATTGACAAAAGTCAACTATGGTCACAAACTTCCGATTTTTGGTCAACATCCTCATTTTGAAGTAACATTCATCATTTGATCAAGGGTTGATCATGATTCATCAAGAAAACTCAAGATTTGCTCAAAAGTCAAACTTTCTAAATTAGGTTTCTAGGTGAAAAGTCAATCGAACTTTGACTGTCATAACTTTCTCATACTTTCTCGTAAATTTTCCCACCAAAGCTCATTTTGAAGGAAATTCAATTTCTACAACTTCATGTCTCACAAGAATGTCCAAAAAATGCTTCATTTGAGAGGTATAGCTCAAAACATTACAGTGTCATTTTCAAAGTCAACAAAAGTCAACTTTTGTTTTGAAGATATTTTGAGCATGGTAACTCCAAATGAGATGAGACCAAAGGCATTGGTTAGAGGACTCTAGAGCTTTCCAAAAGTCCAAGAACTCTCAAAAATGTGGAAAATGAGCAAGATACACTATTCGGTTGGGCAATTTTGGACATTGCAGACAAAAGGACATTTTGGTCAAATGCAAAATTTTCCAAATGGGCTATAATCTTTGATCCAAACTTGTTCATGATGTTATTTTGGACCCATAAAAGCTTGGCATTGGTAATTTTCATTTTCATGGTTTATATTTGAATTTTACAACATTTAATTCAAAATAAATTATGTAAAATATGAAAATTAAGTTATTTTTTCAATTAAGTTGGATTTATATCTCTTAATGTCCAAGAAAGCCACACCATTTACCAAATTGCAAGCCATGGCATTGATGAGAAAATCATTTTCTTCAAAATTTGATTTGATTTTCAAAGAAAATATTTGCACATTCAATTTCCAATCTTTTTTCCTTGTTTTTTCTCTTCCAAAAACTCCTATAAATACCAAGCAATGCAGCCAGTACAAAGGAGGAAACCCTAACCTAAAAACAAACCCAAACTCTTGCAAAATTTTGTCAATTTTGAAAATCAATTTTATTCTCCAAAGAAGTTTCAACCAAAGCCATCCATCTAAACTTGCTCAGAGGTTCCCTGAGTCAAAACATCCATCGCCGAGGCCCGTGCGCCCAGATCGTGCACAAGAACATACTCCGATTTGGTATATTTTGAAATTCGAATTTCATTATTCATGCATTGTTAACGCTTTGTGTGTTTGTATCGATCCAGATGCTTGTTAGGTCATGAATGCCTACATGCAAGCTTAGACGTAGAACTCGCATCACCATAGCTAGGCATTTCGAATCGCTTGATTCGAACCGGTTCATACAGCTGTTTTCGTGGAGAAACTAAAGCCACCAATGGATCGAGGGTCCCATTTAGGGTAGGTCTTTTCCATTTAATTGCCGTGGTTTTGTGTGTTTCAAATTTTGTTTGATCGAGAAGACGACGTGAGCTAGGCTCCCGGCCGCTGACTCGATCCGACCTGAGCATGCGTGGCGCCTTCGCTGCCTCCCGATTCGCTCCTCTTCCACCGGGGTCCACAAGGTCGATCAGGCTGAATTCAAAATCGTGACACGCGATACTTTATAAACCATTGCTTATGCTTCAGACACCAATGACACGCTGGCCTAGTGGTAAAGGCTACTGCAAGCAAAGATTCTCTCCAAGGTCTCCAGTTCGAACCTCCTTGAGACCGGTTTCACTTTTCTTTTACAAACTTGCACTATTTTTCATATTTTTTATATTTTTGCATCTATTTTAATTAATTTCCACATTTTATTTCTGCATTAAAAAATTATCAAAAATATTTATTCTCTTTGCATTTGTCTTCTAAAAATCTTTATTTAATTTAATAAATTATAAAATATAATTTTTGCATGCATATTTATTTTATTTTTATTTTAGCATTTAAATCATTATAAATTGCATTTTAATTATTAAATCTTTTCCAAAAAATCCCAAAAAAATTATTTTAACTTATTTATCTTATTTCCAGCATATATTAATTTTTCCATATCAAAACTTGCATTTTTCTAACATTTTTCCTCTTATTCAATTCATCTCGTATTCCGATTTTCACTTTCGTGTTGTCTTCGATTCTGACGCTTTTTTCTTTTATCGCTCTATTTTTCCAATAATGTAATTGCTCATGGTTGTAATAGTTTTAATTAGACTTTACTTTCCGACCCTAATTATGTATCTCGCTTCCAAAGCCATGTAATAGCGAGACATTTACCTTTCCGCACTTTACATTCCGCATTTTACTTTCCGCACCCTTATCAATTGCTAGTAATTAGGCGTATGGCAAGACTAAAATTAACTTAGCTTACACTAATCTTCAAGATAATATATTCTCAATTCACACACTTTTTTCGCACACGCACCCTTAGGGTAATTCTCTCGATGCCTTTCGATTCAAAATGGTCATGTCCCTCGAACGAGGTATTCTAGCACCGCTGCTTTCCAAACAAATCATCATAGTCCTTCGATACAAAGAAGACCCACGATCGCCTCCGAATACATGATCTTGACCTCGATCATTGCTCACGAAAATGATGATAGTCCCTTCGATATGTGCTAGAATACCTCTACAAGTTGCTTTCTATGACCATCCGATGTCCCTTCGAATGTCCCGCTACATCCAACGAATGGAGCTACCTACTAACTAATGGTATGGCTAGCGCTATTCTAAAGGAATGTAGAAGCACAACAAACACCAATTTCGAAAGTGGGTAAATAAGTCTTTAGTTGCTTGCTCTATCAAATGCTTTTCACACCTCACACACTTTTTCAAAGTTCAAATACTCTTTCAAAACAAAACATTTCCTAACACTTTGTATACACCCTACATGAGCCATTACAAAGTCAAAGCGAAATGTCTTTTCAAAACATTTTTGTCAAACACACGTAAAGCAATTTTAAAAAGTGATCTAGAGCAACTAAGAGCCTGAGAATAAATCATGATGGAAAGGGGTGCTACCTTCCTTTTCATAACCATTCTCCCGAACTCTTTAATCTAACGGGTCTTTTTCTTCGTTACTTTTACCTTCCTTAATTGGATAAAATAAAAGTCCTGCGACTCTTGCTATCCGCATTTGGATACAAAATCCTACAAAGTCTTCCACCGTGACACTGTGTACCAAATGCGCCGTAACTCTTCCATGACGCCAGACACAAGCTCGTCTACACAGGAAGCACAAGTCATGGTTGCGCTTTGTATAAGATGCCGCTGTCGAGGAAGAATTTGAGGCAAATCTTCTCATGAACTTATCATTGATGTATGCCCCGGGATATTCCCGAGTCTCAAGATACCTTCACGCCATAGTACCAAGGTTTCTCTTCCTATCAAGCTCATAACAATATGCCGGTTCACAAACTTCTCAATGATGATCCGGGAGCCTCGTTGTCCCATCCGACTTTGATCATAGACGACATAGTAGCCAATGCGTCTCGCTAACCGATTCTCTTCTCGGAATGTGATTGAAAGTGATCTCTTCAAAGTAGGGAATCAAACTCGTAACATGCTCGATAGGAATAAGATTCGGATGCTTCGTATCCCACCGCCTTAACTGACCGATCACTAAAGCCGAGTCTCCATACACCGTAAGAACTTGATTCTAAGTCAATAGCACTTTGATACCCATGATGCACGCCAGATTCGCCATGTTATTGGTGCAATCAAACATAATCAGGTGAAAGGAGTATGTCCACCGTAGGGATGTAATGATGGCGCCAATGCCATTGCCAGTGCTTTGAGGCTCCATCAAAGACCATGGTCCATCGATCCTTGTTCGTGTCCTTCGTCCGCCCGGTTCTTCACAATCGCGACTAGTAAAACATCTTCATCTCGAAATTGAATCGCATAGACTCGATAGTCATCTACGGCTACGAGCCAAATGATCGGCTACACTTCCTTTGATCGCTTAAGAAGTGTACCGATGTCATATTCGGTCAGATCATTTGCCATCTTGCTATTCTTCCGAGAGTGGTTTTCAAATATGTATTTTATCTGATCCATCTTGAAATCAATAAGTAGGTGAGTCAACATATACTCGTCTTTAGTAGCAGCCAAGTTAAAGCGTTGCAAGTTTTCTAGTGAGTATCTTGTTTCACAATCGGTAAACTTTTGCTAAGGTAGTATATTGCATGCTCTTTTCGACTGCACTCGCCATGTTGCCCCAACACACACCCATTGAATTTCTAGCAATCACAAGTACATATAAGAGGTCTTCCTTCAAGGCTGCATCAGGATGGGAGGATTCTCAAGGTACCTTGATTTTGTCAAAAGCGATCCGCAATCGCTGCTCCATTCTACCACTTGATCTTTCTTAAGTAACTTGAAGATTGGCTCACAAGTAGCTTAGGTGTGCAATGAATCGCAATGTAGTTCAATCGGCCCAAGAAACCTCTCGACTTCCTTTCCTGCAAGGGAGTGGCATCTCTTGAATAGCTTTAACCTGGCCGGTCGACTTCAATACCTTTACCATCGACAACAAATCCTAGGAGTTTTCCTGATCCGACTCAAAGGTGCACTTATTGGGATTAAGTCCCCGCATACTTCTTCAACCTGTCAAATAGTTTCGAGATGATCAAGATGTTCTTCTTCAACTGCGGATCGAGCTATCATGTCCGACGAGACCTCTATCTCGTGATGAATCATATCATGGAATAATGTCACCATGGCACGATAAGTGGCGCTCATGCTCTTCAACCCGAACGGCATAACCTTGTAGCGAAAGTCCCCCAACGTAACAAAAGTAGCCTCTCCATGTCTTCGAGCCATTTTGATCCGATAACGGAGAAACCATCCATGAAGGAGAAAACCTTATGCCGAGCGGTTGTCAACCGTAACATCAATATGAGGAAGTGGAAATCGCCTTTCGACTTGCTTTGTTCAAATCTTAATCCACACACATCCGAACTTTGCCATCCTTCTTAGGTACGGTACCACGCTTGCAACCCATGTGGATAAGAAGTAACACTAAGAAACCGCGCTGAACGCTTCATAACTTCGCTTTGATTTTCCCGACATCTCGTGACGATGCGACTTAACCTTCTGCTTCATCGAGAAAACTTCTTCGCTTGCAATCGTGTACCACAATATCAATGTCTAAACCTGCATGTCTTCATATGACCAAGCAAAACCTCAATGTAGTCTCTCGTAGCATCCGAACCAACTTTCTTTAACACTGCTCAAGACCCGCCTCCTATCTTGATCTCTTTCTCGCTTCGTCAAGCATCCAAATTCACAACCTCAACTTGCTCTTCGTGGTGGTCAGATAACTCGCTCTTCTTGTCAGTAGCAACGGCAAGTTCTCCGCACTTCACAATCTTCCTCACTGCCTTCGCTTGGTAAATCGGATTATCAAGTCATATTTAGCAATAGCATAGTCATATCAACTAGATTCGGAGTGATTTCGCAGTTGTATCACGGGGTGTGTAAGAAACACATAGCTTTTGAAGGGTGATAAAGTAAAAGAAAACAAACAATGGAATGCAAAAGTCCAACGATTTTATTGAATGAAATATGCAAATGATGATAATAACCTCGCAAACGAGCCATGATGCCCCGGGCAAGGCACTAGGCTTTCAAATTTTATTGTTCAAACATAAAGAAATACGAAAAGCAAAACAAAACAAGAGCAATTACTCCCAACTAAAGGAGATTGGTATGACTTCTTCAGTCTTCCAATCACGAGCCCTTTATCCGAGTTGAAGATCCACTTGCGATGTCAAGTCGTTGTCGCCGCCTCTAGCATGGATTCCACTTTGGCTGATGCGAAAGGAAGTTGGCCGCACGCTCATGGCGATCATCTTCCCGACCTTGATGGTGAAGCCTAAGCCGCCTTGTCAGATTTGAAAGGAAGATCAGGAGCTGGCCCCAAACCGCATTTCACCTCCTTGTTCAACAAAGCACTGAGCATCTTTCAAGGAGGCCATCCTAGGCGGACCGTGTAATCAGAGTGACAATGAGTCAACAGCATGACTGGTATTGTTTCAAAATCTTGACAGGAGTCTCAAGAATTCACCTCCATCTCGAGGTATCGGAATGACCAGATGATCGACCATATATTCTTCATTACATCAGAATAAACCTTCCCTTTCACCGGTATTTCACCTTCCGATGTAAGGTAGAGGTAAGCCCGCCCCATGTATCCAAGGGCCCAAGTAGGCAGTAGGTCGGACGGATGTCCATAACAAAGAAAGTAGAATCAAAAGTCCGGGAACCAACTTTAACAGTGTAATGAGCTCTCCAAGCATCTGTTCGCTTAGAACCATCAAAAGCTCTCAATAATGTCACGGGTCTCGTAACCAACCCTTCGACATCGAAGTCGATCAAAAGCACTGGAGGATATTCAGAGCGTAACCGTATCAACCAAAACATGAGATGGTAACACCCTTGCATTCAACCGAGATGTGCAAGGCTTTGTTGTGTTTCTTTCCTAAGGAATCAAATCAAGATCGTAAGCCTAGGCTGTCGCGTTGTGCTAGCAATACAAACTTCAAACCGGGTCACTGGTAGTGTCTTGAGGCACGTGAGCATTCTTCGTAAACTTCACCAAGGCGTTAGCATGAGCCTCGAGCACAAGAGTAGAGCAAGCATGGAGATTTTGGACGACTCTGTCCCAACTGCTCCACAACATTGTAGTCACTCTTCTTGATAATCTTCTAATTTCTCCATTTCTTGTTTGAAGGTGTCTTCGAACTTCCTTGGTACTTCGCCGAAAGCAGTGATGAGTCACCGGTTCTGGGGAATGGATTGAATACGGAATGCGAGCCGAGTCGCGTGTCTTTGGAGGAGAGATATCTCGAGAGAATACCTTCCGTTCTGGTCACCTTACTAGATCCGTGATGTTGTCGATGTCGTCGAATGATAGCTTCAATCGTAAGATCTTCAATGGTCGAGGGTCTTGCTCGACGCCATGATAGTAAACATCACCCATAATTCCAAGGGATAGCCTTGTCGGAGGAATATGGGACTAGTCTGGGAGAAGTAATAATGAGAGGTGCCACTCTAGGCACAAAATCGCCAGAGGAAATCCTTATTGTGTTAACATCAAGATAATCTTCTCGAAATTGTCACCCCATCCTACGCTAACATCTTCAATAGGAATTCAGGCCAGAATGTGTACTTCACCATGTAATCATACTTTCCACTTGGCTGCCCCAAGGTATCCCACATGGCATGGGCCATTCGCATTGTTAATCTTCAACTTAGACATTTCTTCACACAACCGCATGTGTTTCGTAAATAGTATCTCACCGTTATCCATCATGCACCGAACACGCCTTCTCAACCAAGCACAACCATCGTGTGTGTATGGGCACCAACGACAATTTCTAGGCATCTTGGATTGACACCGCTTGTAGTCGTTGCACCCCAAAATTTGCCCTCCTATATCAATGTTATCCGCTCAGTGCTTTGCATTCATTTGCATACGCCATTGGGCCACTCGTATAGACATTCATTCATTCATTACATCATTACTTACATCCGAGGCGATCGGATTTCAAACTCGTATCATTTTGTGTCCGAAGGTACCACTGCTGCACGATGTGCATTGATGTCTTCGGTTCTCGTGGTTTTAGGGTTTGATTGGCTTGAGGTAATTATGTTACAAGATTTAGAAGATGTTTACTTGTTAACCAACCCGAATTTGGGAATGGCAAAGGCAGCTTGATGTTTGGGGTTTTTCTTTAGATTACAAGTTCGAGTCTGTCCTATTGTATATTTGATGCTTTGTTGAGTTGGAAGGAGGATTTAAAGAGTTGAACGTGTTCAAGGTTGTTTTTCTCGTGATGTTCAAATTTTTCACTCATGGTGTTTCTCAAGACCGTTTATCTCTAAGAACGCGAATCAGAAGCATACTTGAAGTTATGTTTAGCAACCATGTCTTTACTTGTGTACGAGATTTTTGATTTGGTTTGAATTTGAAATTAAATACGCTTTTAATCGATACTTCACCATGTCGAGTATAAACCATTCATTTTAGCACGGTAAGTATGGTTTCCAAATAATAGCTACAAGTTTTATGACAAGAAATTGCATTAGTGATGTGTTAAGTTTCGAAATCAAGAACTCGTTTTGTTTATGCTATCCTAAACTCGTGCATGAACATGGTGCAAGTTTTTGGGCCATTAATTTTCAAAAAACTTTGCAAGTTTCAAACCTTTTGTCACATAACTCCTAACCTTTTCACATTCTTTTCAATTTTACAAAGTTTCACAATACCACATTAGAATTCACAAAGTTTTGTATACTTAAATTCATATTATTATTCAATAATTGCTTTACAAAATCTTTGGAATCCACAAATTATAATTCAAGTATTTGTGACATTACAAAATTCCCAAACTTCTATCCTAATCCTATTTTACTATACAAGCAAATATTACAAATGTCATGTCTAAACTCTTTTCTATTGAGGGTCTTGTTGAATTCTTTGGATTTTTCTTGCTCCATCTTCAACCTCCTTCACCATGCTCCAAGTTCGTACGTTGTTTCAAGGCCCATGAAAAACAACAAAGAGATAATTAGTAATAACGGAAAGCAAACAAAGCTTCAAATTAAGTTCCTTATCTCGCATTTATCTCATCATTAGGGGAAATAATCGGGATCGATTTACTTTGAGTATTGTTTATCATTCATGATTCAAAACCCACCCTTTGCAAATCACAACTCATGTTGGTTCACAAAAGGGGTGGCTTCAAATCATCATTGCCATCGCGCAAGTACAATGTCGTCCTAAAATCGAGAATACAAGGCATGTCCCATGAATCGAAAATACATTACAAACAGCCCAAAGAAGGTCGTACTTGGTTTTGGCCCATCTTATCAATGTTAAGTCCAAGACACAAAAACTCAAAATGGCACTTTGTTTTCAAACCATGATCAAAACATAATACCTAAGCTCAGTCATGCTTTTTGTTTTCAAAGGCCCCTATCCCAAAAAATCGATCGCCGAAACCCTAATAGAGGACATTATAAAAGCAATGAATACACAAGAATCAAGCAGAGCCACTGCTCACTAAAACCCTAATCCCAAACAAAGATTAAAAATGTAATAGATAGCAACCAAGAACAAAGAATCCAAAACCCGTAATATCAAAGCATAGGCATAGAACAATCAAAACAAACATTCAAAATCATCATTTCCCAACTAAACCCCTTCGTAAATTCGAAAATAGCCAAAAGGAAGAAATTAAGGTAAATTTGCCCAAGATCGAAGGAGGAGGTTGCGAACACGTGTCGCCATCCTTCTCCCTTCCTCACTTCTATTTTACGTTTTCACATCGCACTGGCCATCACCATCACGCCACCCCAGGTTAGGGTTTACGCCTCTTTCCATCACCAAATCAAAATACAACCATTAGAATGTTTGTTTATAAATCAAATAAAGAATAGCGAATCGGTAGAGAGTAATAAATCGCGAGAAGTAATGAGTCCGAGAGAGAGATGAAAGATCATGGATGTGATGAAGAGAGATGAGAGATCGCGTGAAACCGTAACGGAGACAAGAAGATCGCCATCGAGGGAACAGTGACGCCATGAGAGAATCCGTGAGAACGGAGACATGCAAGCTGCTAGATCAAGCTTCGAGAGAGAGCTGCTTAGGGTTTCAAGAGGAAACGAAGTGAGTCCGAGTGAGATCGTGAAAATGAGGTGGGACGTTCTTCCCCTTTGTCAATTTCTTTTATATTTTAAATAACTTAGTTTTAGTTTATTGTAAGTTTTTATTATAAGATTTAGTTTAGTTTTCTTATACTACCAAGATAAATTAAAACATAACTTAGGTTAAGTAAAAAATTTTAGTTAATGTAAAACCGATTTTCTTTCATTTTATAAAATGTAATTTTTAGTTTATAAAATATATTGTTTTAGTTAATTTATTTTTAGTTTTTGAAAAATTATTAATCTTAGTATTAGTTTAACTTATTTAGTTTAGTTTATTTATAGTATAAAAATGAATTTAGGAGGATATTAGTTGTAGGAATGTTTAGTCTTGTTGGTTAGTCTGTGTGGTGACACTTGTCACCACCGCTTGGTCCTGCTCAACTGTGTGTGTATGCCCCGGTATCTATCTTGCACCTTCCGCCATCAACCATCGATCCGCCAAGATCCGATCCAACGATCCGTAATGGTGGACCACAAGATGCTCCATGGAGCTTCTACACAAGATCCAAGAAGACTTTTGGCTGGGCTCGGGATTGTTATCACACCCTCCAAATTAAAGCTCAAACAGCCCATTTTCAACTTTTTTCTTTAGAATTAATATTATGCAAGTTTTTTATTATTATACAATGATGTATTAAATAATATTTTGGCATATGGTAGTTTTTATTTGTTGAATTACCAATTAAATTGTTAATTGATTTTTCATCAAGTAAAAGAATATCTATACTAATAATTATTTAAATTCGATTTGTATTGTGTGTTAATTTATTTTCTTTTATTTTCCGTTATTACATTATCCGCTTGTTTGTTTATTACTCGATTGCACGCTCCACTCTCACATTAATATAAAATCAACAACGCCTCCGCTATCTCTCTCATTTTTTGGTTACCCACACCAAATTCTCTAAGGGTCTCATGGTTGGGGATGGGCATGGCCATCCTCACGAGGTTAATTAAGGCCCTCGTTGCCTTGATTAATCATAACCCAAAAAATAATTGGTCCATATACCAATCACTATGCACTGTGGTCTCATGATTAATCAAGTCCATATACTTGGTTAACCATAACCCGATCATTTCTCTACGTCCAACGCCGTAATTTTTCAAGATAGTGTTATGGTACTTAATTAAATTGTTAGAGGTTCGCCCAACGATTTAATTAAAAATGTAAAGTATTTGGGCCATTAGAGGGAAACCCAATGACTCGAATACTTTATTCCATACACTTGAACATCTAAAACACTTTCAAATTAAATTAATTAATTGAATTTGTTTTCTAAATCAATTTTTTCCAAAAAAACAAAAAAACATAGTGATATGGAATTTAATTAAATTGTTAGAGGTTCTTCGACGACGATTAAAATGTAAAGTATTTGGGCCATTAGAGGGTAACCCAATGACTTAAATACTTTATCCCATAACACTTAATAAAAGTGAACTTTGTTTCACCTCACCTTTTCATAATAAAGATTTTGATGAGAGAAGATCGTTGACCTCAATCACCAATCTCGAGTATCGAATCGTTAGAGGACCTCCCAACGTTTTGGTACTTGTCATCTACCATTAAAATCAATTCAACCCATTCAAATCCTTTTTCGCTCATATGCGATTATCAAAAATCAAAAACATTTTCATCTAAAATCAATACAAACAATTCAAGACATTTTCAACAAGAACTACGGAGTTTTGACTTTCCCATCGCACAAGGAATACGTAGGCACGCTGGTTTAAACGTGTCAAACTCAAAATAATAACAAACAAATCCATTTTCTTTCTATTTATTCATAATTTAGAAATAAGCGATACACACACAAACACATTTTGAACTAAATGGGTCCCATCGAAAACGATGGACGTAAGGGTGCTAATACCTTCTCTCATGTAACCGACTAATCCATCCTTTTGGTCTTGTAGACCGCCTTATCCAATTTTTTGGGTTTTATCTATATTTCTCTCTTTCTAGAACAAATAAAATTAGGTGGCGATTTCATTGTTTTTGAAAATTCATTTAAATGATTTTTGAAAAACGAGTTGCTTCAGCATGCATTTCAATCGGGAAAATTTAAAAATCTTTTTGACTAAGCGAGTCAACCCTAGTTTAGTTCTTCGCATGTTGTGTGTTTGTTTATCGCTTTCTTTATGCTTATTTATTGTTTATTGATTATTATTCTCTTCACTTTATGTATATTATTTTGTTGATATATTATTGTGATGGGAATTCATGGGCATTATTACAGATAAGCCCACTACCCGTGCTTCTAGGTCACCTTTTAGAATAGGGGT
Organism: Vicia sativa; assembly: GCA_021764765.1. NCBI lineage: Eukaryota > Viridiplantae > Streptophyta > Magnoliopsida > Fabales > Fabaceae > Vicia > Vicia sativa. Next base: position 6,351,115 of record CM038797.1, on the reverse strand, counting down.
CATGAGCCCAGGTCCACTTGACTCCATTGTCTTGTTGGCCCGGCGAAGACTCCGGCTTAGAGTTGGTTGTTTTAAGGAGGTTGTTGGCCCGCTAGCAGATATCAATCTTTGGACAAATGACCTATAACTCTAAGTTTGTTCATGTTGTCCTAATCGAGACCAAAATGCTCAAATGATGGATTTAGAGCATCCTGTTAAGAGCCGCTTGGGTATACTTTTAAATACTATCGCCACGTAGGCCTCTCGCACGATAGTGTTTGTAAAAGGATCCGAGACCCCAAGAAACATTTAGCCAAAAACATAAGATTAGCCTTACCCGGGAATTGTCAGACGTCAAACCATGACCGCCGATCCTATGAACCAGCTTTATTTAATTTGCAACATGCATTGCATACATTTGCACAAAACCATTTAGCATATAACTTTTATTTTCGTGGAACCTTACAGATTTTGTTGGCAAGAAGTGAAAGGAAGAATGAATCCAACTGAAGATCGCTCCATGTCTCAAATTCAAAGAACCAAGTCGAGGAAGTCGATAACTCAAAGTGAAAGGATTCCACTGTCAAGAGAGCTTATTTTGGGAAAAGATTTGGGAACATCCTAGATCTTTTGACTACCAATGTAGACATGGAAGCTTTGATTGCTTTGGCAAAGTACTATGATCCTCCTCTTCGATGCTTCACATTCCAAGACTTTCATTGTTCCTACAATTGAAGAGTTCGAGAATCCTTAATTGGCCTTGAAGGACGACACCCCTTTCTCAACATAGGGAAGACCTCGATAAGGCTAAGGTAGTCAGCTTTATTTCTTCCCGTAGGAGGTGGCACCTGGATTACGTATAAAGGTATTCTCGGCAAAATTTGGAAGATAAGTTGTTAAGTTTGAGTGTACAAGACGATTGGTCGACTTTCACTCCATACTTGCTTTGCTCATCTTGGGGTGGTCTTGTTTCCAACTAATGAAATTGGTTACTTGAGCCCGTCTGCTATTGGCATATTCATGTCAAGAACCCTGCCCGCACCGCTCGATGTTATTTACCATCTCCATGAGAGACATCCAAGAAGCGAGGGTGGTTCTGTGTTGTTCTCCACCGCTGTATTTATGGTTGACTTCATATTCCTCAAAGTGGACCGTGGGAAGATCCCGAGAAACTTATCTTGGTCTCAAAATTGGCTTCACTAATGTACTGATGGTGTGATGTGGCATTCTGTTGGGATTCTGATGTTATCACCACCGTATGATATTCTAATGTTCCTTTGATTGGGTCTATGGGTTGCATCAATTATAACCCAAGACTTGCAACAAGACAATTGGGGTATCCAATGGAAAACGAAGGCTTGAGCACTTGAAAGTTTCATTATACACGAGCTTGGTAAAAGGACCGCAACGAAGTATTGAAGATCCAAGAGCTTGGGGTCAAATCCATAGGGAAAGTCGAGTTAAAGAGGGGCGGAATTGATGGAAGGTCTTATGGGTGATAGAGAGAGTCCAAGAAATCAAGTCGCTTTACTTTGTGGAGGTACCTTTGATCATCCCGAACCGTAATCACTCATGTGCCAATAGAGGAGAATATGAGGCTTGTGAAATTATCAGATGGAGGAGGAAAGATTGAGTACAAAGCTCTAATTCTCGCATTTTTCTCGTGAGCTGAAAATTTGGAGGCTAACCTCAAGGAGGTAGAAGAATTAGAGGGGAGAAGAATAATGAAAAGGATGAAGAGCCTCATGAGATGTTCCGAGAACTTGAGGAGGCCGCAAGGGGGCAAGGGACCTCCACGACAATCAAGACCGCCAAGATCAAAGGGCCAGCTTATCTAGATGAAGAAAAGGCCGTTGAAGAAAAGAGAGCATTGAAAGCCTCAAGCAAAGATTTCAAAATTAGAAGTCTAGCACGAACCAATAAAATGCTAGAGAATGAGATAATCGAAAGAAGAAGTTCAGATCGCCGAGAATTGGAAGCAATCGAATTAATAAAAGGTTCGAGAGCCGAACATTACGAGGGAAGAAAGAAATAGTAAAAGGATGCTTTTAAAGCCTTAGAGAGCAATGCCAAGGTTGGATTGATGAGATCCAAAAGTCGAATCGTCTGTTAGATGAAAAGGATGAACTAGTGTCCTTTCTAGAAGAATGAATGGGCATTTCTATTGGAAGTACAGTGAAATGGTTGACATGTGTAACCGCTTGATTGTTGACGTACTTTGAGACCAGTCGGCCTAAGACCTCAAGGCAACCCGATACCTCCCGCTGTGAGTGATTTCTCTCCTCGTCAAGAGGCGGTGAATGTGTTCAAGGCGGAAACTAGAGATTTGAAGCCGCCGTGGGGAAGATTTCTAGTTTTTAGCCACTTATCTAATTATTATTGTAATGATTTAAATTCAAGATGAATTTTATTGCTCTGCTTGAGCTTGAATGCCTTTGTAGTCACAACTAACAATTTGAGTTTCTATGAGATTTCGTTGAATTGCTTTAATCGCTTTTCTCTAATGTTTATTGTTAACTAACGAGTCTTCAAAGAGTCCCCGAAAATAAAATGTACAAAACATATCATGGGCATGCATGCATACTCCCATAGCATATCATACATAACAGTATTCAGATCACCATCTTATCGCTGCTGATTTTCTTCTCCACGAGAGACTAGTGTTTCGCTGCTCATCGCTACCCGACAAGAAGTAACTTGAAGAACGATGGAGAAGATGGAAGTCGACATACGCCTCTAGGGACAAGAATGGATACTCGATGGGGCAATTGATGGAGATAATTGTAACATGGCTCCAACAAGAGGAGTGAGAGCCTGTTGTGAGGCCCGCTGTGGTCACCATCAAGAAGTTGCTCGGAATGCTTTGTCCGAAATTAGCTTGAAGTCAACCGTCTTGGCCGATCCCGACGAGAACCAGCTGCTCAAACAGATCATGTCAGCGGTGGTTCCTCCTCCGCTTACCCCCACGCTGCCGCCAATGACGTAACCTCGTGTTGGTGCCTCAACCAGAAGAAGGACTGTTTGATTCCGATTCCTCAGATGATGAAGATAACTTTGAGGATTGGTTTTCCAATGGAGGAGCCAACCGTCGATAGGAAGAAGATGCTCGAGGAGCGATGCAAGCCTTTTGAATCGTGGATGTTTTGGGTTCGACATGACCAACTTGGGATTGGTTCAAGGAGTGAGGATTCCTCCAAAATTTAAAATCCCGAGCTTCAAGTACAAGGGCAACTTTGTCCTAAAACTCACTGAGGTATTACTAGGAGGATGTATGCACACGAAGGATGAGAAGCTCTTGATGCATTTTTCCAAGATAGTTTGACCGATGGGCCATTGATTGGTATACGGGCCTTGATAGCTCCTCAAGCGAACTTGGAGAGAGTTGATTGTAGCTTTTGTTCAACACTATGGCTTTAACACCGATATGGCGCTACGAACCCAGCTGCACAACCTAGCTCAAGAAAACCGAATCTTTCAAGGAGTACGCGAAAGGTGGCGCGAGGTAGCGCTAAAGTTCAACCCCAATGGTGGAACGAGAGATGGTGGAAATGTTTACCAAGCACACTAGATGGGCCGACTATGCCTCTTGCAACCGACCAAGATTACCGACATGGTGATGTTTGGTGAAAGAGTTGAGACGGGGATCAAGCTAGGAAAAATCCAAGATGTTGGTACCGACAAGAATCAAGTCAGGCGCCAAGAAGGCTTTTGGTGGTTACCGTAAGAAGAAGGAAGGTGAGTCAAGCGACCGTATGAGCGAAGAGGAAAGAGAAGCGCCAGAATTCAATCGCCAAGTTGCACCAGAATATTCCCGCTAGTGTTCCAAAACAAGATGTTGCTCCGAGACAATACCACCAAGACCCATGAAGAAGTTTGACCTTTGCCAATGTCTTATGCAGGTATTCGCCCATTTGCAAAGTCTCGAATATGATTGAATTACGCCATTTGAAGATTGACCGATAACCCGTCAAGTACTTCAATGCGAATGTCCGCTGTCTATCACTCTAATGCTCCGGCATTCCATTGAGAATTGCTATGCTTTCAAGTACAAGGTGCGTAATTTACTAGACACCGAGGCAATCAACTTGGACCTCCTCCCACTCCTAATGTCATTCAACACCCGCTACCTCCTCATGGTGGGAACGTCATGCAATTTATAAGATGGAAGTCGAACCCGATAATGGATGTTAGATGATCCGACCACCCCGCTGTGGTGGATAAAGAAGCAATTTCGTTGAAGGAGATTTCGGTTGTGATGATGGTTGTAAACAATGTTTAATTCAAATTGAAGGTCATGGAAGTCGAGAGATAGATTCAATATTCCATCAAGGGACTCTTCATCGTAAAGAACTTGATATGAATGTTGAAGATGAGGTCGACGTCACTATCCCCGCCACTTAGAAGGATTCCTGCTATAATCCCCGCGCCGACTAAGAAACCTCCCCGTGATTATCACTTTGCCGGTCCACCCTACACTAGCGAAAAGGCCATCCCGGGAATTATGGGTCCGAGTACTACCGTGACGGCAAGAAAGTGAATGAGACTTTGAAGGAGGAAAGTCCGATGAAAAGAAGATTGAAGATTTGAGCCCGCAGGCATGACATTGCGGAAGAAAGTCTGATTCAAGTGACGATCTTCTCCACCCAATCTAGTTGAGAAAATCTCAAGCTTTGGCCAAGGCTAAAGCAAAAGGAAGGATCATGATTGGGGTGAGTCAACACCAAAGATTCCGTAACTGCCCGAGCCTCGAATTAACCAAAGATGTTGAAGAATTGATGAAGTATATAAAGAAGAGCGATTACAAGATAATCGACCACCAAACGCCCGCCAAGATCTCTATCTTAGCTTTGTTGAGGGATTCCGAGCCTCACCGCAACGCCTCGATGCGCCTATTAGGAACATCCTTCGCCCTCAAGAGATCTCTGCAACCAATTTGGGGCATTGTGAACAACATTTCGCAAGTAATGGTCTCGCTTTTATCGACTTGATTTACCTCCCGAGGGAAGGAAGCATAACAAAGCACTACACGCTTCGTGGAGATAGCGAACTACTCTATCCCGTGGCCGGTCGACACGGATCATCCTCAATGTTCTTCCAAAGTCTACCTTCAAGTTGGATTATGAAGGTGTTGTGCTAAGACCCGTTGATTTAATAGTTAAGGCGCTTGATGGGTCAAGAGGTCGTTTGGCGAGGTGGACCCGCTTATAAGATGGGCCCGCGTGTTTTGACGCAATTTTTTCGCCATGGATATTAACCTCCCATCGTTGTTTGCTCACGCCTGATTCATGGGGCTGGTGTGACATCCACCTTGCACCAAAAGTTGAAGTTCTTAATTAATGGAAAGGTGGTCACCATTTATGGTGAAGAAGATTATGTCGCACCATCCGAGCAACTTTTGATGTGAAGTGAAGGAGAGATCCACGAAACTCCATGCCAAGCTTTGAGGCAGATTATTGATAAGATCCTTTGCAAAAGGTGAAGTCTCCATGGCATCCTACAAGGTGCTCAAAGTTATTGTCAAGTCGTGACATCCCGAAAGGTGGGAAGAGTGCTAGAACTTCCTACCTGCACGGATAAGAAGGGTTCGTTTTGCTCCTGAATGAAGATCTCCGCCTCCACCCCAGCAAGCAAAGGGTGTCTCTCCGCCAAGTTTGTCAAAGGTGGAATCCAGATTGAAGATGTTGATGCCATTGATGGTGAAGCGGATGGTGACTATGATGGACAAGTGGATCTACCCAACCGCTCCAGACGTGAGCTTTCAAATTGGCTCTTCGAAGATGTTGCCGTGGTTACCTGCTTTGAAGAGTAACTGCTTTTATGTCATTCCATAATTCCTACGCTATGCCCAAGACGTAGTGATCATGCCGTAGGCCACCATGTTTTTAACTTTCAAGTTTATCATTAATGAAGGACGCCCTTTTGCATTCAAAATTTCTCTCTTTGTTTTTTTCTTCACCATTTCTTTTAAAGGTGACAATATCAAATTGTATTTTCTTTTTATACAAACCTTTTGTCTTTTTCTTTTTATTAAAAAAACTTAATTTAAAAATAATAATAAAAATAAAATTACCAACACGCAGATGTGGTCCTTCGACGGACCCGGATTTTGTCGATGATTCCGTGGCTCATTATGATTTCAACGAACCGATTTATCAAGTCAAGAGGAAGCCAAGAGGACTGTGAATTACCAAGAATTAGCTGTGATGTCGAGGCAAGAAGAAAAGGTCATCCAAACGCACCAAGAGGATCTAGAAGTGATTAACTGGGAACCGAGGATCGAAAGGAGGTCAAGATCAGCAGCATTGAAGATGGAGTTAAGCAAAGCTTGTCAATGCTACATGAGTACGTAGACATCTTTGCTTGGTCTTATGAAGATATGCCCGGTTAGATATCGATATCGTTATGCACGAGTTGCCCTCAAAGAAGGCCCACCTAAGAGTAAGCTTCGCAGAACACATCCAAATGTCAAGAAAGATCAAAGAAGAGGTTCGTAATGTATGGAAGCAGGTTTCCTAAAAGTTGTTTTATCCCCATGGGTTGCCAACATTGTACCAAGATCAAGAAAGACGGCAAGGTAAGGATGTGTCGACTATAGGATCCGAACAGAGCTAGTCCTAAGGATGACTTCCTCTCCCGCACATCGACATTTTGGTCGATAATACCGCCTGCTAAAGTATTCTCCTTCATGGATGGTTTCTGGCTACAACCGATTAAGATGGCGCCCAATGATATGGAGAAAACTACTTTCATTACACCGTGGGGACTTTCTCTACAAAGTGATGCCTTTGGTTTGAAGAACGCCGGCAACGATCACGCTATGGTCACCTCTTCACGATATGATGCATAAAGAGATTGAAGTCTACGGATGATATGATCAAGTCCCAAATAAGAAGAACACTTGGTTCACTTGTTGAAATTGTTCAAAGGTTGAGAAAGTTCAGCCGAGGTTGAACCCCAAGTGCACCTTTGGGGTTAGATCGGGAAACTCTTAGGCTTTATTGTGTTAGAAAGGGATCGAGGTTGACCGCTAAGATAAAAGCGATACAAGAAATGCCGAGCCAAGGACAAAAAGAAGTGCGAGGTTTCTTGGGAAGACCGAATTACATCGCTAGGTTCATTTCTCATCTCACGCCTACCGGAGCCCATTTTCAAGTCATAAGAAAGAATCCCACAACCGTGGAACGCTGATCATGACAAGATTCGACAAGATAAAGAGGTACCTACAAGAGCCTCCAATTCTCTCACCCCGTGGAAGGTAGACCGCTGATTATGTACCGACCGTTGGAGAATTCCATGGGTCAGGTGCTCGGTCAACATGATGAGACAGTGTAAAGAGCACGCCATATACTATTTGAGCAAGAAGTTCACGTAATGCGAATCGAGGTCATTATTGAAAAGACTTGTTGCATCCGCATGGGCAAAGAAACGCCGCATAAAGATATGTTAACTCACACTACTTTCTTGATCTCCAAAATAGACCCGATAAAGTATATCTTGAGAAGCCACTCACAGAAGGATAGCCCGCTGGCAAATGATCCCGATGTAATATGATATCCAATACACTACTCGTATACATCAAAGGTAGTGTGGTATGACTATCTCGCCAACAACCATTAGATGATGACTATCACCAATGAAGTTTGAGTTCCCGATGAAGACATTATGTATATCGAGATTGTAACATTCTGTGGCTCGAAGAGGGACCCGAGCCCGCTCATGTGGACGATGGCATTCGATGGAGCCTCAAATGCATGGAAATGGTGTTGCCATTATCACTTCTCCGGCTGTGTTTTCATATCCCATTCAACGCCGTAACTGCTTTATTGCACCAATAATGGCCGAGTACGAAGCTTGTATTTTTGGGATTGAAGCGCCATCGACCTAAGGATCAAAATCTTGGCAAGATATGGAGATTCCGCTTGGTAATTAGTCAAATCGATGGAGATTGGGAGACGCGCCACCCAATTTGATTCCATATCGAGATCATGTCTAAGTTGATCCCTTATTTCGACGAGATCACTTTTGACCACATCCCAAGGGAGGAGAACATTTGCAGATGCTTTGCTACTCGTCATCCATGTTTAAAGTCGATGGGCGAATGATGCCCCATCTATCACTATAATGAGGTTGGATGAGCTCGCTCGCTATGAAGTAGAAGGTGAAGCAGATGAAAACCTTGGTTCTATGACATCAAAAGGTATCTCGAGACGAAGAATACTCCGATGATGCCTCCATCGTTGATAAGAAGGCCCCAAGTACTCGCCAAATTTTTCCTCAACCATGTGTGTTGTACAAAAGGAACTATGACTGCTTTTGCTCGATGCGTGGATAGACACGAAGCAAATAAGATTATAGAAGAAATTCATGAAGGTTCCTTCTGGACACATTCTAGTGGACACACCACCAAGAAGATCTTGAGAGCGTGCTATTATTGGTCCACCATGGAGAACGATCACAACCATGCTAAAACATGTTACAAATGTCAAATCTATACCGATAAGATGCATGTGCCACCTTCTTCATTGAATGTTTTGACTTTCCATGGCCTTTATGTGGGGCATTGATATGATTGGAGAAATTAAGCCCACCGCTCTAATGGACATCGATTCATCCTTGTTGCCATTGACTACTTTACCAAATGGGTCGAGGCAAAGATTTATGCTCGTGTCACTAGACAAGTGGTCACATCGCATCAAGCATAATATCATTTGTCGCTAGGTTCCCAGAAGATCATTAATGATAACGCTCGAATCTCAACAACAAAATGATGAAAGAGTTGTGCGATTTATTTCAAGATAAAACATCATAACTCTTCTCCATACCGCCCAAAATGAATGGTGCTGGAGGCGGCAAACAAAATATCAAGAAGATTGTATGTAAGATGGTTGTCACTACAAGGATTGGCACGAGATGTTGCCATTTGCCTTGCACGCTATCGCACTTCAACACGCACGCCAACAGGGCAACTCCTCTCCTCGGTATACGGTATGGAAGGTACCCAGGAAGTTGAAATTCTTCCTTAAGGATTTTAACAGATGTGCAACTCGATGAAGTCGAATGGTTCAAAATAGACTTGATCAATTGAATCTCATCGACGAGAAGAGATTGATGCTATTTGTCATGGACACTATACCGTGTTGATGAAAAGGGCTTTCGACAAGAAAGTGTGTCTCGAATTTCCAAGTCAGTGACCTCAGGTCAAAGAATTTTGCCTCCTAATAGTACCGCCGGGCAAGTGGGCTCCAAATTATGAAGGACCGTATGTTGTGAAGAAAGTTTTCCTGAGGAGCTATGTTGTCGCAACTATGGATGGAGAAGATTTCTCACCCGATCAATGCAGATGTAGTCAAAATACTGTGATAAAAAGGACCCGTTAGGTTGATCGGCCTAAGCAAAATAGGGCATCCCGACTAACCAAGAAGTTCGCAAAAGTTAGGATAAATATAAAAGATTGTACACCCGCAAGTCGAAACCCAGGGCGGCTTGGGCAAAAAGGGTATCCCTGGATTGAAACCAAAGGCGGTCCAGTAAAATTAGGGATTCAAGGCGAATAACTCATAACCGCACGACACTGCTTTGGGTCTTTTACAATAACTTGATAATCCGAGATGGAGAGTCAATCTAATCGAGCATTTTCGCTGACGGCTCGATATGGGATGTGAAGTTGTGAAGAGTATGGCGATTCGTGGATTCGACAAAATCCATGATTTTTATTGTCACCTTTTCTTTTAACTTTGATGTATAAGCAATTGCCTCTTCGTGATTTGCTTCTTGATGTAAATGCTCATTTACGGCTAATCAATCAATAAAATTACTTTCATTCAAACTGTGTTTTTCTATCATTTACTGCCTTATTTTCATGTATTTTTAACTGCTTTGTTTGCAAAACGACGTCCGATATTTTTAATAAACTTCGTATATAAAACATCGCCCAACGCCATGGCATAATTTCCGGGTTACTCTAATTTTGCACACCACATTAACGATTGAAATGTTGATCTCAGAAAGTAATTATTTGTTATGTCTCCTGCTTTACATTTTCAATTATGCGAAGGGCACCATGTGCACGGGCTTCGTCAACCGACAAGGTTTCTTTCTTCCAACAAGAGTTATCTATGGCATATGTGTGCCCTCAAATGTTATCACTCTTTCGTCAGCAGAAGATCGCAGAGGGCGGTTCCCACCGCAAGATCATTTTCAAAGGCTCACTTGCCGTAAGAAATTGTCGACTCTTATGCAAGAGCTCGAATCCGTTATCAAGTTAGAACTCAATGCAACGTGATTGCCATCCCGTATGAATGTTAATCTCCAAGAGTTACTCCCAAATGATGCTAATCATTGAAAGATCATACTTATTCCACAATCCCCTATCGTGGTCCGTACTATCATCTCTTCGATGAAGACCCGATGATTGTATTCAATTCTGGAGGGTTGATATTCCCCGCAGCTCACAATTGCCTTTTATTCCTAGACAAAACATCAAACATGCATCATTGCATTACATAGCATCCCCGTACATATTTATATTAATCTAAAACATGCATCTAAGCATATGACAGTACCTTTAAGGCCTCCAAGATCATTCAATAAAATCCTCAAGTGGTATTCCCAATGAGTTCCTCAAGAAATTCTTCTTGTTGTTATCTCGATTTTTGACCCGTTGTCAATCTCCCACATTATTCAAATTCAATTTATTTACCAAGCGCCTTGCTTTTGCAAATTCTCATTGTTGGTTATCTTACCCACGCTTGCCTCTATCGTTAGATCGTGAGTAAGAGTCGGTTCTAACCTTCTTGCTTCTCAATTGTTTGAGTATCCATACTTGGTGTGTGGTAATCATATATTGCCACTTTTGAAAAATTACACCCGCCGGCCTCGAGGGATATTGTATTTCTTGCATATTCAAACTTTCAAAGTCCTACGAGTTTGGCAATCCTTGCTGTAGTCCCTTTGTTTGGCCTCTTTCCCCGTGAATTGCCTTTAATCGACAATTTTACCATTCCATATATCTCTTCCCCCTGAGTCTCCGCCTGGCTCCTTCTTTCATGTATGTCTAATATCCTTACCCCGACATATGCTTCTTATATGTGTTCAATATCCTTACCGAACATGTATATTCGATCTATGTGTCCAATATCCTTACCGGCATGTATATCAAACATTTGTTAGAGTCGCCTTCGGCCGGTCTCTTCAAAGGTATGTCTAATATCCTTACCGACATATGCTTCTTATATGTGTTCAAAATCCTTACCAACATGTATATTCGATCTTTATGTCCAATATCCTTACGGGCATGTATATTTCAAACCTTTGTTAGAGTCGCCTTCGGTCGGCTTTTCCAGTATGTCTAATATCCTTACCGACATATGCTTCTTATATGTGTTCAATATCCTTACCGAACATGTATATTCGATCATGTGTCCAATATCCTTACCGCATGTATATTTCAAACCTTTGTTGAGGCCTCGGTCATTCTCTTTCCAAAGGTATGTCTAATATCCTTACCCGACATATGCCCCTTATGTCTAATATCTTACCCCATATATTCTCTCATTTTTGATCCGATGCAACTTATTGAAGTACGCTGCTCCAAAGATCTGAGTTCTTACCTTTCGATCCGCGAAGCAACTTATTGAAGTATGCTCGCTCCAAAGGTCCTGATTGGCTCTTTTGATCCGCGACGCAACTTATTGAAGTATGCTGCTCCAAAGATCTCCTGTTCTCATTTTTGATCGCGATGCAACTTATGAAGTATGCTCCAAAGATCTATGAGTTCTTACCTTTCCGATCTCGCAAGCAACTTATTGAAGTATGCTCGCTCCAAAGGTCCGATTGGTTTCGTTGATCTCTGACGCAACTTATTGAAGTATGCTGCCCAAAGATCTCCTCGTCTCATTTTTGATCTGCGATGCAACTTATTGAAGTATGCTCCAAAGATCTATGAGTTCTTACCTTTCTCGATCCGCAAGCAACTTATTGAAGTATGCTCGCTCCAAAGGTCCGATTTCTGCTTTTGATCCGCGACGCAACTTATTGAAGTATGCTGCTCCAAAGATCTCCTGCTCATTTTTGATCTGCGATGCAACTTATCAAGTACGCGGCTCCAAAGATCTATGAGTTCTTACCTTTCGATGCAAGCAACTTATTGAAGTATGCTCGCTCCAAAGGTCCGATTGGTTTCGCTTTTGATCTCGACGCAACTTATTGAAGTATGCTGCTCCAAAGATCTCCCTCGTTTCATTTTTGATCCGCGATGCAACTTATTGAAGTATGCTGCTCCAAAGATCTATGAGTTCTTACCTTTCGATCCGCAAGCAACTTATTGAAGTATGCTGCTCCAAAGGTCCGATTGGTTTCATTTTGATCGCAAGCAACTTATTGAAGTATGCTCGCTCCAAAGATCTATCAGCCATTTCTAGTTCATGTCGCTATTCAAGCGCATTCGCTTCTCGATGTACCACACCGTTCAAAAAAATCATCACAAAAATATAGAAAATAAGAATTTTCAAAAAAATTTTGAAAATCCGAAAACCATAAACATTTTTATTTGTTCTTCGAGCTAAATTTTGGTTCTTGTAGTATTTAATCTTCTTCACCTAAAAGCTCGAAAGGCTATCGCCAATCTCACTTTCGTGTTTAAGACGATTAAATAGGGCAATCAAGCACCCAAAATTTGCCCTCCTATATCAATGTTATCCGCTCAGCTTTGCATTCATTTGCATACGCTTCATTGGGCCACCTGCTAGACATTCATTCATTCATTACATCCAGATTATTACTACATCCTGAGGCGATCGGATTTCAAACTCGATCATTTTGTGTCCGAAGGTACTCCTGTTGTAACGATGTGCATTGATGTCTTCTTGCCTGTGGTTTTAGGGTTTGATTGGCTCGAGGTAATTATGTTACAAGATTTAGAAGATGTTTACTTGTTAACCAACCCGAATTTGGGAATGGCAAAGGCAGTTTGATGTTTGGGGTTTTTCTTTAGATTACAAGTTCGGAGCTGTCCTATTGTATATTTGATGCTTTGTTGAGTTGGAAGGAGGATTTAAAGAGTTGAACGTGTTCAGAAGGTTGTTTTTCTCAGATGTTCAAATTTTTCACTCATGGTGTTTCTCAAGACCGTTTATCTCTAAGAACGCGAATCAGAAGCATACTTGAAGTTATGTTTAGCAACCATGTCTTTACTTGTGTACGAGATTTTTGATTTGGTTTGAATTTGAAATTAAATACGCTTTTAATCGATACTTCACCATGTCGAGTATAAACCATTCATTTTAGCACGGTAAGTATGGTTTCCAAATAATAGCTACAAGTTTTATGACAAGAAATTGCATTAGTGATGTGTTAAGTTTCGAAATCAAGAACTCGTTTTGTTTATGCTATCCTAAACTCGTGCATGAACATGGTGCAAGTTTTTGGGCCATTAATTTTCAAAAACTTTGCAAGTTTCAAACCTTTGTCACATAACTCCTAACCTTTTCACATTCTTTTCAATTTTACAAAGTTTCACAATACACATTAGAATTCACAAAGTTTTGTATACGAAATCATATTATTATTCAATAATTGCTTTTACAAAATCTTTGGAATCCACAAATTATAATTCAAGTATTTGTGACATTACAAAATTCCCAAACTTCTATCCTAATCCTATTTTACTATACAAGCAAATATTACAAATGTCATGTCTAAACTCTTTTTCTATTGAGGGTCTTGTTGAATTCTTTGATTCGCTTGCTCCATCTTCAACCTCCTTCACCATGTTCCAAGTTCGTGCTGCTCGCGCCCATGAAAACAACAAAAAGAGATAATTAGTAATAACGGACAGAAACAAAGCTTCAAATTAAGTTCCTTATCTCGTCATTTATCTCATCATTAGGGGAAATAATCGATCGATTTACTTTGAGTATTGTTTATCATTCATGATTCAAAACCCACCCTTTGCAAATCACAACTCATGTTGGTTCACAAAAGGGGTGCTGTAAATCATCATTACATCGCAAGTACAAGTCCCTAAAATCGTAGAATACAAGGTTGTCCCATGAATCGAAATACATTACAAACAAATAAAGAAGGTCAGCTTGGTTTTGGCCCATCTTATCAATCGTTAAGTCCAAGACACAAAAACTCAAAGTCGCACTTTGTTTTCAAACCAATGATCAAAAACATAATACCTAAGCCAGCTGCTTTTTGTTTTCAAAGGCCCCTATCCCAAAAACACTGACTGTCAGAAACCCTAATAGAGGACATTATAAAAGCAATGAATACACAGTAATCAAGGCAGAGCCACTGTTCACTAAAAACCCTAATCCCAAACAAAGATTCAAAAATGTAACAAAGATAGCAACCAAGAACAGCAATCCAAAACCCAGAATATCAAAGCATAGGCATAGAACAATCAAAACAAACATTCAAAATCATCATTTCCCAACTAAACCCCTTCGTAAATTAAAATAGCCAAAAGGAAGAAATTGAAGGTAATACCGTTCAAGATCGGAAGGAGGAGGTTATGAACATCGGTCGCCATCCTTCTCCCTTCCTCACTTCTATTTTACGTTTCACATCGCTACTGGCCATCACCATCGCCACCCCTTAGGGTTGGTTTATCGCCTCTTTTCCATCACCAAATCTGTTAAAATACAACCATTAGAATGTTTGTTTCATAAATCAAATAACAGTAATAGCGTAACTGGTAGAAGAGAGTAATAAATCGCGAGAGAGTAACGATGAGTCCGAGTGAGAGAGATGAAAGATCGCGAGCAGGATGAATGACGAGAGATGAGAGATCGTGAAAACCGTAACGAGACAAGAAGATCGCCATCGAGGAACAGGAGGCGCCGATGAGAGAATCGGTGAGAACGGAGACATGCAAGCGGCGAGATCGGGTCGAGAGAGAGGAGCGGCGTTTAGGGTTTCAAGAGGAAACGAAGTGAGTCTGAGTGAGATCGTGAAAAATGAGGGTGGGACGGTTCTTTCCCCTTTTGTCAATTTCTTTTATATTTTAAATAACTTAGTTTTAGTTTATTGTAAGTTTTTTTATTATAAGATTTAGTTTAGTTTTCTTATACTACCAGTATAAATTAAAACATAACTTAGGTTAAGTAAATTTTTTTTAGTTAACAGAAAACTGATTTTTCTTTCATTTTTATAAAATGTAATTTTTTTTAGTTTATAAAATATATTAGTTTTAGTTAAAAAAAAAACTGATTTTTAGTTTTTTTGAAAATAAAAAAAAAACATTATTAATCTTAGTATTAGTTTAACTTATTTAGTTTAGTTCTTTATTTATAGTATAAAATGAATTTAGGAGGATATTAGTTGTAGGAATGTTTAGTCTTGTTGTTAGTTCGTGGTGACACTTGTCACCACCTGTTTGGTCTGTTCGAATCTGGTGTGTGTATGCCCCTGGTATCTATCTTGCACTCTTCTGCCATCAACCATCAGATCTGCCAAGATCCAGATCCAGCGATCCAGAATGGTGGACCACAAAGATGCCTCCATGGAGCTTCTACACAAGATCCAAAGAAGCACTTTTGGGCTTGGGCTCAGACATACTCACACCCTCCAGATTTAAAGCTTCAAACAGGCCCATTTCTCAACTTTTCTCTTTAGAATTAATATTATGCAAGTTTTTTTTATTATTATACAATGATGTATTAAATAATATTTTGGCATATGGTAGTTTTTTATTTGTTGAATTACCAATTAAATTGTTAATTGATTTTTCATCAAGTAAAAGAATATCTATACTAATAATTATTTAAATTCCGATTTGTATTGTGTGTTAATTTATTTTCTTTTATTTTCCGTTATTACATTATCCGCTTGTTTGTTTATTACTCGATTGCACGCTCCACTCTCACATTAATATAAAATCAACAACGCCTCCGCTATCTCTCTCATTTTTTGGTTACCCACACCAAATTCTCTAAGGGTCTCATGGTTGGGGATGGGCATGGCCATCCTCACGAGGTTAATTAAGGCCCCTGCCTTGATTAATCATAACCTGAAAAATAATTGGTCCATATACCAATCACCATGCACCAGGGTCTCATGATTAATCAAGTCCATATACTTGGTTAACCATAACCCGAATATCATTTCTCTACGTCCAACGCCGTAATTTTTCAAGATAGTGTTATGGTACTTAATTAAATTGTTAGAGGTTCGCCCAACGATTTAATTAAAAATGTAAAGTATTTGGGCCATTAGAGGGAAACCCAATGACTCGAATACTTTATTCCATACACTTGAACATCTAAAAC
Organism: Vicia sativa; assembly: GCA_021764765.1. Classification (NCBI taxonomy): domain Eukaryota; kingdom Viridiplantae; phylum Streptophyta; class Magnoliopsida; order Fabales; family Fabaceae; genus Vicia; species Vicia sativa. The sequence goes on along the minus strand of CM038797.1, from coordinate 6,334,865 downwards.
ACTTTCAAATTAAATTAATTAATTGAATTTGTTTTCTAAATCAATTTTTTCCAAAAAAACAAAAAAACATAGTGATATGGAATTTAATTAAATTGTTAGAGGTTCGCCCGACGATTTAATTAAAATGTAAAGTATTTGGGCCATTAGAGGGTAACCCAATGACTTAAATACTTTATCCCATAACACTTAATAAAAGTGAACTTTGTTTCACCTCACTCTTTTCATAATAAAGATTTTGGATGAGAGAAGATCGGTTGACCTCAATCACCAATCTCGAGTATCGAATCGTTAGAGGACCTCCCAACGTTTTGGTACTTGTCATCTACCATTAAAATCAATTCAACCCATTCAAATCCTTTTTCGCTCATATGCGATTATCAAAAATCAAAAACATTTTCATCTAAAATCAATACAAACAATTCAAGACATTTTCAACAAGAACTACGGAGTTTTGACTTTCCCATCGCACAAGGGAATACGTAGGCACGCGGTTTCGAAACCGTGTCAAACTCAAAATAATAACAAACAAATCCATTTTCTTTCTATTTATTCATAATTTAGAAATAAGCGATACACACACACAAACACATTTTGAACTAAATGGGTCCCATCGAGTACGATGGACGGTGGGTGCTAATACCTTCTCATGTGAACCGATTCCGAATCCATCCTTTTTGGTCTTGTAGACCGCCTTATCCAATTTTTGTGGGTTTTATCTATATTTCCGCTCTTTCTAGAACGAATAAAATTAGTGGCGATTTCATTGTTTTTGAAAATTCATTTAAATGATTTTTGAAAACGAGCTGTTTCAAAGAGCAAATTCTTCTTAATACCATCGAGGAATGGTCAAGTCATCTATGTTGAAAACATAAGTATCGTCGCCAACAACATTGGAACTTTGTCATGATTAGCCATAGGCGCATTGATCACATCTGGGTCTCAACGGGAGGATCAAACTCAATCGCTTAGCTTCAATTATATCTTGAATCTTGTTCTTCGTGAGCCCAACAATCATCAAGACTATGTCCCGGCTATTGGAATGGTAAGCACACTTAGCATTAGGATTGTATCTCGAGAGGAGGTATTGACATTTCGAGGAGGATCCTCAAGGTAATCACCGCTTTCAACATGTTGCAAGGCTTGTGACAATGGCATGTCGATCTTCGAATCTGCCTTCGCGCTGCTCGTTACGCCGTTGTCTCACCGAGGTTGATCGATGTAGGATCGAGATCACAACCGCTCTCAGATTGAGCACGATCGGTCTTGGCTCGCTCGACCATACACAAGATTAACTTTTTCTTACCACCAAAAGATCTTTTCGCATTTGAAGATGACTCTACATGAATCTTCCCACTTTGATACCGCCTTCATACCGTCATTAATATCACGTGAATCTACTGAAGAATTTCCAATCGATGATTGAAGAATGGGCCCGCTGTTCCCATGAACATATCAACCAACTCCTATTGGACAAAGGTGGTTGAACTCATGCTAGGTCTCTCCACTGAGCATACCTTGAACTTTCATCACGACCCATAGACATGCTTTGTTGCATGCGAGTGGGTGTCAATTCAGATTGTACTCATACCGTCTCAGAAAGCATCAACTAAGTCACCCAAGTACGAATACGCCATTCTCTAGCCGATAGTACCATTCCAACTGGTTCCGACAAACTCTTGAAAATAGTGCATCCACAACTTTCGTCATCGCAAGGGATTGATCTTCCGACATAGGATTTCAAATGCAGCTTTGGGAAAGAAATGCCATCATACTTGGCAAAAGTAGGAACTTTGAACTTGGGAGGAATCACAACACCGTGAACAAGACTCGATCATCAAAATTCAACCCGACATCTTCGTGTTTTCCACAAGATTCGACGGTCTTCAAGTTGCTTGTACTTGTCACCCTCATCGTAGTATTGGCCATCATCATAGTTCTTTCCAAGCTCAGCCGACCGCCTCGCCATCACCCTTGTTACTTTGTTCATCCTTCTGACACTTCCTTCGAGAGCTCAATTCGACTAACCACCTAGGACCTCCTTTGTAGGCCTCGCCCATGTTGAGAAGACCAACAACCTTCTTCTTTCTGTTGATGAGCTTCTTCAGATCTTCTTGGCCTTGGACCAAGTCGGTAACATCAAACCGAGCATTCTCGAGCTCAAGATCTTTGACAGACTGTTCAAGAGCCATTTCTGCTAAAATAAATAGCGAGCAAATGAGAAAACCAATCTTCAATGTACCTGTGATGAAATGTTATGCTATGCTATGCGATGTTTATGCGAATGCTATGCAATGTTTTCAAGGACCTTAGAGATTTAAATTTGTTAGACAAGCAATGAACAAACATTTATTAGTACTCTTTTTATTATTCTTTTTCTTTTTAAGTACAAAAGATAGTTCAAAACAATAAAAGAAAACATATAAATCTCTAAGTCTCCCGTGGGCGCTTCCTCTTGGTGCCGATGTAGGCGTTGATGTTTCGCTCCTCGTGAAGTAGCTTTGTCAACTCTAGCACTTTCTTTTCACTTGTATAACACTGAGCTTCAAAGGTATCCCTCTTTTGTCAATCCGTGATCTCTTTAATTCTTCAAAATCAAGAGGCATGTCAAGATAGAGAAAAAGATAGGTACGCCACCTATAGCAACAGTTCCATAATTACGGTAAAACAGCGTGAATGGCATCATGAGGTTTTGAGCTCGAGCTCGCACCCATTTGAGGTAAGGTTCCCAAGGAATGGAGTTCGTGCCCCAAAGTCTTGGTATCGCCTTTTTACCATGCCCCAAGCGTATGAACCTTCGCTTAATTCGAGATCGTGATTGTAGTCGAACACAATATATTGGAGAAGCATATCATGTGGGCCATCTCTTCGAGCAAAACCAAACTGACGTAGAGCTAGAGAAGGGTTGTAAGTAATACCTCCCCTTATACCAAGTAGTGGTACATTAGGGAATTCTCCATAACGCTCAATGAAGGTGAAGTCCTTTTGAGAGAAAAGACTCCAACGGATGTCGGAATGAGAGAGTGACATTAACCTTTGAGACCATCTCAACCTTTGTTCATTCTTCAAAACTGATGGAGGAAGGTGCGAAATAAACCACCTGGAAAGTAATGGTATACAACACATGAGAGTTCCTTGTCTTTTGATGGTACGAGTGTGGAGAGAATGCAGAGTATCTCCAAGTAAAGTAGGCACAGGATTGCGGGTAAGAAACAACTTGATGGCGTTGACATCTATGAATTGATCCGAGTTAGGGAATAGAACCAAACCATAGATTAGAAAGGCCATAATGTCTTCAAATGCATGGAAACTCATAACTTTGAGGAATTCTCGCTCTTAATTAGGAACTTGAAAGTAAACCCTTAACTCTACTTGTTTCCCAATTGGCTTCAATGTCCGAGCGCTTAAGATGTAAGGCGGATGCATGTCTTCGCACTTAGGAACCTTTTCTAGACCGTGAATGGCATTTGATCAAGAATAGGCATCCCAAGTAGCTTAGAGAACTCTTCCAAGGTAGGAACCAACCGATAAACGGGAATGTAAAGCAATGGTGTTTCGGATCAAGAACCGGAATAGACATGCATCATATCTTCTTCAAAACCGAGGTAACCAAATCAAGTAGATAACCGTGTCTTTGATGAACCGAGCATGATCGGAATTTCTCAAACCAATTCTTTGAATGAGAAGGTATACCCATGAAGTTGATTCGTATAGTCTTTCTAGAAGCCATAATACCCTACAAAACAGAGCAAAGATAAATCCCTAGGTCCTTGAAATTGTTAGAAATGATATGCAATGCAAATGATGTCATGATGTCATGTTTGGCACACACAAGCAATTCACACAATGAGCCTAGGTTTAAGGCTTGCATGAGGTATAGGTGATTACCCTACCAAAAGTTTGAGTTGGTTCATCCCGCCCTATAATAGTAACCGGTTCTAGGAATCTCACATCATTGATCTTCTCGAGGCGCTTATTTCAATACGACTACCAAGTGGTCGATCGAAAATATCCCAAAAGTCTGATCTCAATGAGCGTAGCATCGAGTATCAACCAACCCCTGTCTACTCAAAGCCGCCATCTCACTACCTTCTAATGGCCAAATGGGTTAATTAAGGTTCTAAAAGTTTAGTTACGCTGATGACACCACGCAGAAGCCAAATACTATCCTCAACTTGGGAATGAAGAGTATCAGACATCCAAAGTGTCACGCTAACGTAGCCATCATGTTGACCGCTTTGATATACGCCTAACGATCGCGACGATTTATTGCTACTTACCTAAAAGGAAACTCGGATTCGGTGTAGGATCCCCAACAATATAATACCCAAGCAACCCTTAAAGATAAAGCAAGTCAAACAGAAAGCAATAAAATGATCTAGAAATCCTTAAGGCATTCTCTTTTAGGGTGTCTCCTCAGAGTCGCCAGCCTGATACTTGAACTGACTTTTTAGTTTTGTATCGCAATGTGCGGATAGCAAGAGTCGCCACCGACTTTTATTTTTATCCAATTAAGGAAGGTAAAAGTACGTAAAAGACCTTCGTTAGATTCTCGAGTAAGGGAGAAGGTTATGAAAAGGAAGGTATTAGCACCCTTTCCATCCGTAGTTATCTACGGCTCTTAGTTGCTCTTAGATCACTTTAAAATTGTGCTTTCTCGTGTGTTTGACAAAATGTTTTGAAAAGGCATTTCGCTTTGACTTTGTAATGATTCATGTAGGAATGTATACAAAGTGTTTGGAAATGTTTTGTTTTGAAAAGAGTTTGAACTTTGACAAAAGTGTGAGGTGTGAAAAGCATTTGATTTGAGCAAGCAACTAAAAGTCTTATTACCTACTCGTAATTGGTCGTTGTGTTTATTTTATCGCCTTTAGAATAGCGCTATCCATACCATTAGTTGGTAGGTAACCCTATTCGTGGATGTAAGCGGACATTCAAGGGACATCGATGGTCATAGAAAGCAACTCGTAGGAAGTATCCTAGCACATTCAAGGGACTATCATCATTTTTGTAGGCGACAATCGAGGGTCAAGATCATGTATTCGGAGGCGACATCGTGGGTCTTATGATCTTTGTATCAAGGGACTATGATGATTTGTTTGAAGGCAACGATGCTAGAATACCTCTACGTTCGAGGGACATGACCATTTGAATTCGTAAAGCAACGAGAGAGAATTACCCTAAGGGGGTGCGTGTGTGAAAAGAGTGTGTTGATTCAGATATTTTATCTTGAAAATTAGTGAGCTATGTTGATTATTATCTTGCCATACACGCCTAGTTACTAGCAATTTATAGGGTGCGAAATTAAAATGCGAATGTAAAGTGCGGAAAGGTAAATGTCCTACGCTATTACATGGCTTTGGGGCAGATACATAATTTAAACTTGCGGAAAATTAAAACCTAATTTAAACTATTACATCCCATGAGCAGTTACATTATTGGAAAAAAGAAAACAGTAAAAGAAACCGTCTGAAACGGAATAACCTGTGAAAAGATAAGAAAATCGGAAAATACGATGAAATCGAATAAGAGGAAAATATTAGTAAAAATACAAATTTTTAGATGATAAAAATATGACATGCTGGAAATAACATAAATATGCTAAAATAATTTTTTTGGGATTTTTTAGATGCAATTTAATAATTTAAAATGAATTAAAAGTGATTTAAATGCAAAATTATGAATAAAAATAAATATGCATGCAAAATTGTATTTTTTAATTTTATAAATTAAATAAAGATTTTCTGGAAATAAATGCAAAAGGAAAAAATATTTTTGGTATTTTTAATGCATGAAATAAAATTATGAAACTATTTAAAATAGATGCAAAATATTAAATAAAAATAGAAAAATATGAAAAATAGTTGAAAAGTTTGAGTTTATAAAAAGGAAAACAAAACCAGGTCCCAGGTTGGCTCGAACTGATGACCCTGGAGAGGATCTTTGAACAGGCAGTGTCTTTACCACTAGGTCAAGTGGCTTTTTGTGTTGGAAAAGCTGAAAACAATTGAATATGAGTGATTACGTGTCATGAGAATTGAATCAAACACAGTCAGCCACGCGTGGGGTCCAGTTGGAAAGGGAGAGCGAATCAGAACGCACGATCGTGCCACCCATGCATTGCCGGAGTCAACTCCAGTCAGCGACGTCGGAGCCCTAGCTCCGGTCGTCTTCTCCGGCCGTTCAATTTCCCTATCCTGCAAAACACGAGCAATAAACAAGAAAGAAGAACCTTGTCCCCCTAAATCGACCCTTCCGAGTCCAATGGTGGTCTCGCCCGATTGAAAACACCAGTAATTATCGATTCAAGCTCATCGGATCAAAAGCCCTAGGTATGGCATCTCACGATTTCGACGTCCAACTCAATGGCGATTGCCCGATCAAACCCTTGACATCTCATGAACATGTTAGAAGCATTAGAATCAATTAACACAAGCAGAATAATAAGATGCAAAAATCAAAAAGTTTTGAATATGTATGTATTTATATGCATCGATTCTGGATGGTTTGATCAATGACAATAATGTATTCCTACTCAAACTTACCCTCTGAGCACGATGGAATGATGTTTGAGCGCTGAAAGTGGCTGGATTTTAAAACACGATTTTTTAAAAGTTTATGAAAAATTTTGGCAAAATAAGGGTTCTTCTTGGGCTAGGTTTCGCCTTTGGCTTGTGTACTGCGAGTATTTATAGAGGAATTTGAGAGAGGAAAAAGAGTGAAAAAGATTGATCATTGAATGTGCAATATTTTAAATAAAATCAAATTTCCTTAAAATTTGATTTTTCTTTCCATATGCAAGCTATCACGAATTTGGTATGCTTGGTGGGCTATCTTGGACCTCAAGTAAGATATAAATCCAATCCATTTGAAAAAATACTTTATTTTCATATTTTATATAATTTAATTTGGAATTAAATGGTTTAAAATCCAAAATTAAATCAATAAAATAGAAAATTGCCATGGCCAAGCATTTATGGGTCACAAATAATGTCATGAACAAGTTTGGATCAAAAGATTTTAGGCCCATTTGGAAAATTTTGCATTTTGACCAAAATGTCCTTTTGTGCAATTGTCCAAAATTTCCCAACTTCTGAATGGTGTATCTTGCTCAATTTTCCACATTTTTGAGTGTTCTTGGACTTTTTGGAAAGCTCTAAGAGTCCTCTAACAAACCTTTTTGGTCTCATCTCAATTGGAGTTTCCATGCTCAATATATCTTCAAAACAAAATGTTGACTTTTTGTTGACTTTGAAAATGACCTGTAATGTTTTGAGCCATACCTCTCAAATGAAGCATTTTTTGGACATTATTGTGAGACATGAAGTTGTAGAGAATTGAATTTCCTTCAAAACAAGAGGTGGTGGAAAAATTTCTGAGAAAGTATGAAGAAGTTATGATCAGTCAAAGTTCAGTTGATTTTTCACCTAGAAACCCTAATTTAGAAAGTTTGACTTTTGAGCAAATCTTGAGTTTTCTTGATGAATCATGATCAACCCTTGATCAAATGATGAATGTAACTTCAAAATGAGGATGTTGACCAAAAATTATGAAGTTTGATCAGATGTTGACCATGCTGACTTTTGTCCAATACAACCGATTTTCAACCATCCGAGCAATTGTCTCGAGGAAACTTGACTTGTAAGGCTTGAAACTTGACATGGAGAATCTTTGAAGCATATGAGGAGGCATGAAGACCATTGGAGATGTTGGAAGTCCATCTTGACCTGAGAATTGCCAAACCCTAGTTTGGGTTGATTGTCTAGAGGGAGTTTGTCGATCAACTCGAGGAATCCTCGAGTATGGATGTATGAAATATCTTGAGAAGATGGAGGGCAAATTTTGGGGTATGACACCAAGTACAATACACCGAACAAAGAGCATATGTCTAACCCCCTTATATGGGCCCATCAACATCTCACCTCAGCCCAGACATTGGCTTCCCCAAGGAATATTCTCCAACCAACCCAACATACCACCAACCATCATCGTACCAAACCCTCCACCATTCATATGGGTACGAGTCTCCAAACACCCAATTTCCTTTTTACCCCACTCATCCACAATTCACCTATACGGATGACGACTGCTATCGTCCCCAAATGGAACCTAACCCCCCACCACAACGAACAAGCTATGAGAACATGGGAACACGTCTATACGAAAGCGGTACACCAAGCAATGTAGATCTTGAGGCATTCATGGATCCTGATCGCATTCACTACGAGAAACCATCAACCCATGAACAGGGGCCATCGACCCAACAACAGCCAGATCAAGAACCTTGCATCACACGAGTTAGGAGAGTACGCGCATGTGGAACCCGTGGTCGTCTACACGTTCCGGGTCACCGAGAATAAATTTATGTACTTGTTATTCGTTATAATGATAATTTATAATGCAAGTTTTATTTCACAACATTGCCCTGCACTTTAATTTAAATTGGAAAATTTTTTTTACCTAATACACATAGGCGCCATCTCAGATGGCTTTTCCCATGTGATTTACACATCGGCGCCATCTGAGATGACTTTTAGAAAAAAGAACACATGAAGGCGTCATCTTGATTGGCTCCTGCTTATTAAAAATCAATGCAGGAGCCGTCTCAGATGACTCCTACTTGTATGTTAAACCTGAAACATGTTTATTTAGATAATTAATTTCAATACATGATTATTTGCGGGTTTTTTTTTAAACATGGTTATTGCAAAAAAAATTCTATTTTTTTCCGATAGTTAGGTGTTAAAATGTAGTGACCTAATTCTAAGTTTGTGTACATATCTTAATCCATATCTTCAATAAAATCTAGATTTTTGTTGCTGAGCCATGCTTGTACGCATTATTCCATATGATATACATATACAAAATTGATCACTAAATATTGTAAAAGATAAATCTATGCTTATGTGAAAAACATCGATCAAGAGAGGGATAATTGATTTACTAACCTTTTGAATCTATTGAGCGTGATTGTTCAAAGAATTTAGTCCAAGGCCACCCAACATGTAATTTTCATTCTCGCTATGAGATTTGAATTCTCAATCATCCTCTCTAACTTCCTCCAATAATAACCAAATACTCTTATGTAATAAAATGTCCATTTTAGAAATAAACACTGTAGAATCGGATGCCTTGAAACAAAATATAACTTTGTTGCTCAAGGTAGGAAAAGAATGAAGAACACGATGAACACAAGGATTGGTTATTAATCGTTATTCTTTCCTTTATCTTCAAAGCAAGATTACAAGTATACAAGAATAACAAATAACCCTCTCACCCTAAATTAGGATTTGCAAGATGCAATGATGAGAGACTAGTATGCTATTTATAATAAACCTAACATACTAAACTAATGGGCTTTTATCACAAATACCCATTACAAGCTAACTTAGGGTACAAGTTAACTTAACCAATTCGACATAACAAACATGCCCAATTCGATGCTAACAATTTAGCATCCTTCGACACAATAGAGTTCACCCAATATCTCACAAATCTCCACCTTGGAACAAACTCTATTATCAACTAATGAATTAGTTTTCTTCATGCCTTTATCAATCATACAAGGAAAAACTTGCAACTAGGTAATGTCTTGGTGATCATATCGCAACATTATGATCCGTCGAAACCTTCAAAGACTTGACTTCTCCACGCCGACACCCTCCGACGAAATGCAACCTCACATCAATGTGCTTGGTTCGCTCATGATAGGTGAATTCTTCGGATGTGTATTGCACTTTGACTATCACATTTAACAGGATAACTTCCCTTGAATTTTCAGCTCCTTAGCAAAACCTTCAAGCCACAATGCTTCTTTCACAACTTCGCTAAAGCAATATATTCCGCTGGTTGATAATGCAACAACCTTTCAAGTATTGCTTTCCAACTAATAGTTGTACCAAACATAGTGAAAACATATCCGTAAATAGATTTTCTAGAATCCATACAACCCGCATAATCGTAGTCCACATATCCTTCGATTGTCGCTTACTATCTTCACCAAAGGCTCCACCATAAATTAAGACTCGCTCAGAGACCCATTTATGTACCTTAGAATCCACTTCAATGCTTGCCATGAGCCTTCCGTGATTCTCCATGTACCGCCATAAGACTTCATCGATATGCTATGTCGGGTCTAGTACAAATCATAGCATACATCAAAGAACCTACTACATTAGCATATGGGATGCTATTCATATAAGTCCTTTCGACCTCGCCTCGACATTAATCAATACTCAACTTGAATTGAGGGTTTGTTGAGTCACAACAGCTCAATCGACATACCAAACTTTTCGAGAATCTTTCAGAATATGCCTCGAGATAAGCATAATTTTGACCGCTTTATCTCTTCGAATGTCAATTCCAAGAACTCGAAGCGCTCCTAGATCCTTCATTTCAACTCCTTATTGAGTTCGCTTCACCCTTATTACCTCTTCGACATTGTTACTTGCTATGATAATATCATCAACATAAAGTAACAAAATAACAAATGAATTACCGTGACGAAATCAAGTAAACACATGGTCGAACCGACTTCTAACGAAACTTATGTGTGTCATGAATTTGTCGAATCTCTTATTCCACCTGCCGAGAGATTGTTTCAGCCCATATAAAGATCTATTCAACTTGCACACATAATCTTCCTTTTTCGACATACCCTTCAAAGTTGCCTCATCGATTGTTTCATCTAGATCACCATACAAGAACGCAATTCACATCCATCTGCTCCAGCTCAAGATCGAACTGCCACCATGGCAAGCAACATTTGAATGGAACTATGCTTCACAACAGGAGAAAACACATCATTGAAATCTATACCTTCTTTCTGAGTGAAACCCCTTGCAACCAACCTTGCCTTGTATCTTTTCAACGCCACTCCTTCGATTCCTTCCTTAACTTTGAAAATCCATTTACAATGACTAACCGGCTCCAGAGTTTCTTGATCAATTCCCAAGTGTTGTTATCATGAAGAGACTTCATCTCATCATCCATGGCCTTCATCCATTCAGTCTTATTTCGACTCCTCATAGCTTCCTTATTGTCTCTTGGTTCTTCGTCCAGAACCTCACTTGCAGAGATTAAGGCATAAGCTATAAGATCTGCATACCCAAACCTTGAGGTGGTTTGATGACTCTTCGTGTCCTATCTCTTGCCAATAGATAGTCATCATCAGCTTTCTCAACTTCATCAAGATCATCCGCTTCTTCAACTTTATCCGATATGCATTCAAAGATCAACATGCTCCACCTCAACAGAATCTCTACTGCTCCACTCTTCGCCGACACTTCGCACTTCGACCAACATCATCCGCTTTCTTGAAAGCCATTTCACTTCATTGAAAACAACATCTCGACCGGTGATAATCCTTCTCAGGACTCGACTCTAGGCACCATAGCCTATAAGCTTTGACTCCCTCAGGGTATCCCAGGAACATGCATTTGAGAGCTCTAGGTTCGACCTTGTCTTGCCTAATGTGAGCATAGGCTACGCAACCAAATACTCTCAATTTGTCGAGATTTGGTGGATGTCCCGACCAAACTTCTTCAGGTGTCTTCATATCTAACGCAGTCGAAGGACATCTATTTATCAGATATGTTGTTGTCGAAACAAATTTCATTTCAAAACACCTTCTTTAATCCAAAGACTAGTCAACATGCATCTAACTCTCCAAGATGGTTCGATTAAACCTTTCAGCCAAACCATTTTGTTGTGGAGTACCGCAGAGTTCTGTCTTGCAATACCGAGGCAAGACAAAAGCTATCGAATGCCTCATTGCAAAATTCAAGACCATTGTCTGCTCTCAACCTCTCGACCTTCTCGCCTTTGGTTTTCGACCGAGTCTTCCAACCTTTGAAATTCTCAAAAGTTTCATCCTTAGTCTTCTCGAATGAATACCCATAACTTTCTCGAATAGTCATCTACTATGGATAGAAAATGCCTTGCTCTCGAATGTGATGGACACCTGCGTGCCCCCAAAGATCGCATGGATGTAATCAAGGGATCCATGTGTTCTTTGTTTGCCTTTGTTAAACTTCACTGCAAGATTTTCCAAGTACATGTGGTTCACAAAACTTTAGCTTTCGACTTTGTCTCCACCAAGCAAATTTTGTTTTCCCAATTCGACTGCACTTTCACCGACATGGCCTAATCTCATGTGCCGATTGCCTCAACAAAGGTTTCGTGGATGCAACATTTGTCGAACCACTTACAACTTCAGCCACAAGGGTATACAAGCCTTGTTTCTTCACGCCTCAAGACTTCCTTCGACCCTTTATGACTCTTAGGATACTTTTTCTCCTTGAAAACATATCCTTTCTTGTCGAATTCACCAAGAGAAATCAAATTCTCTTCAAATCGTAAATACCGACTTCAAATAATAACCTTATTGACTCATCATGGAGTTTGAATCACAGATCCAATACCGCAATCTTGCAAGCTTTGTTGTTTCCTCAAAGAATACGCATCCACCATCTTGATCACATAATTCCTCGAACAAGTCTTTGTTTGGAGTCATGTGCCAAGTGCACCCAGAATCCATAATCCATTCCTTCGACGAGTTGCTGCTTGAAACCACAAGAACATCAGATGAGTCGAAATCATCTTGAACAATAGCGCATTGCCATTATCCTTTCCTCCATGATCTTTCACGCTCAGGCACACTTTTCTTGTGTGACCCTCCTCTCTACAATGATAGCATCGAATACTAGATGCTTCACCACTGTAAAACTTCTGCTGACTTTTACCTTTCTTCTTGTCGAACTTATTATCCTTTCGCAAGAATTTTCCTTTAATGGCCAAACCTTCACCAACCGTCAAAGGTTTATGCTCCTTTCGTTCATTCAAGTCCTTCGAATACAAGGTTGATTGAACCTCTTCAAAGGTCAGGGACTCCCTTCCATACAAGAGAGTTTCTTTGAAGTGGGCATGTGATCTGGGCAACACGCACAACAACAACAGCGCTTGATCTTCATCATCAATCTTCACATCAATATTTTCAAGATCAAGAATCAGCTTGTTGAACATATCCAACTGCTCAGCCAACACTTTGTCTTCAATCATCTTGAATGAATACAAAGCTTGCTTCAGGTAGAGTCGATTCACCAACGATTTAGTCATGTACAAACTTTCAAGTTTCACCCATAACCCTACCGCTGCCTCCTTTGATACCGCCAAAGAACCTTATCACCAAGGCTCAACAAAATTGCGCTGTGGGCCTTCTATCATTGCCTTCTTCTCACCGTCAACTCTTCGCTCATGGTCGACTCTCCTTCAACGCTCCAAACAACTCTGAACCAAGAGGGCTTTCATCTTCAAGCGCCATGATCAAATCGCTCACCCGTGAACTTTTCAATATCATACTTTGTCGAAGGCATCTTCTCCACGCTCACCGCACCAATTTGTTGTGAATCGGATGCCTTGAAACAAAATATAACTTTGTTGCTCAAGGTAGGGAAAAAGAATGAAGAACACGATGAACACAAGGATTGGTTATTAACTGCTATTCTTTCCTTTATCTTCAAAGCAAGACTACAAGTATACAAGAATAACAAATAACCCTCTCACCCTAAATTAGGATTTGCAGTATGCAATGATGAGAGACTAGTATGCTATTTATAATAAACCTAACATACTAAACTAATGGGCTTTTATCACAAATACCCATTACAAGCTAACTTAGGGTACAAGCTAACTTAACCAATTGGACATAACAAACAGGCCCAATTCGATGCTAACAATTCTAGCATCCTTCGACACAATAGAGTTCGACCCAATATCTCACAAACACAACACAAATACTAACAAAAGCGGATTGGTTTACCCAAAAGTTCAATGGCACGGTGGTAAGGTTTTTGCATGTACATCTAATAGTCCATGGTTTGAACCTACACATGGTTAGTTTTCTCTCGCCAACTTGGCAGTTCAGATCTTTAAAAAAAATAAAAATATATGTGACGTGAATTATTCTTATAATTGAGTTTCATAATGAACTAAAACAAGGTCATTTTTATAAGTACCAGTTTATATGTTTACAAAAAACATTTATGTTATTTGGATGAAAGTGATTTAATGGGATTATGTTGTACCCCAAAATTTGTCTTTCTGATTTTACTTTTATGTAGTTTATGTTTTTCATTGCCTTTGCATTACTCCATTAGATCATTTGCATAACATGCATTCATTTAATAAGACGTCTTGATTCAAAATGAGCAGTGATCATACCGAAGGAAAATCGTTATTCAAAATGCAGTAGAAATTAAAATTTTCCTTTAGTAATCCTTACGAATGAGCATGGTCAGTGATAGAAACTATTACATCTTGTGAGTCTTCTTTTTGAAGACCCACTTGCATCCTATAAGATTAACTCCTACATGTGACTCTACTAAGGTCCAAACTTGGTTTGTGTACATGGAATCCATTTCAAAGTTCGTGGCTTTTAGCCACTTCTCAGACTCGGGAGCTATAATGTCCTCTTGGTAGGTCACAGACTCATCTTGATCCATGAGAAATACATCACCTTAATCATTTATGAGATATACATATCTATCAGGTTAGTGACGTATCTTGTTTGGCCTACGCTTGTCTTGTTCTACTTGAGCAGGTTTCTCTTCCACAATAATTTGTGTTTCCTGCTCTAATTCCTCCGTAGGTGCACTAATGCTTTGTGATTCTTGAATTTCTTCAATCTCTACTTTCCTCTCACTGATTCCTTTGAAAATAAAATCTTTCCAAGAAAACTTCAGTTCGAGCAACAAACATTTTGCTTTCAGAAGGATTGTAGAAGTAATATCTTTTTATTTCTTTAGGATACCCCACAAATAAGAATTTATCAGACTTAGGGTCAAGCTTAGTTGAGATTTTCCGTTTCACATAAACTTCACAACCCCAAATATTCATGCAAGACATATGGTTTCTTACCACTCCATATCTCATATGGTGTCTTCTCAACCTTTTTGGATGGAACACAATTAAGTGTGTAAGCTATTGTCAATAGAGCATGTCAGTAAAAGGAGTTTGGAAGATCGGTGTGACTCATCATGTATTGGAACATGTCTAACAAGGTTCGGGTTTTTCTCTCAGATACATCATTCCATTGTGATATTCTAGGAGGAGTGAGTCGCGATACAATTCTACACTCTTTTAGATGGTCATCAAACTCTAAGCTTAAATGTTCACTGCCTCGATCTAATCGAAGAACTTTAATATTCTTACCTAGTTGGTTTTGTACTTCATTCTTGAATTCCTTGAACTTTTTAAAGGTTTCAGATTTGTGTTTCATTAAAGACACATAACCATATCTACTAAAACCGTCAATAAATGTGATGAAGTGTTGAAAACCTCATTAGACTGGTATGTTCAGTGTTCCACATCCATCAATATGTATGAGGGCCAAAAGATCATTAGCCCTTTCACCTTTTCCTATGAATGAGGACTTTGTCATCTTTCCAATTAAACAAGACATGCATGTCTCATATGATTCATAATCAAAAGAGTCTAAAAGTCCATCTTTATAGAGTTTGGAAATGCGCTTCTCATTCATGTAGTTAAGCGACAATGCCAAAGGTAACATGGATTTAACTCATTAGTGAAGCAACTCGTTTTTTTTCCAAAAATCATCTAAATGAATTTTCAAAACAATGAAATCGCCACCTAATTTTATTTGTTCTAAAAGAAGAACGGGGAAATATAGATAAAACCCACGAGACAAAAGGATAAGACGGTTTACAAAATTAAGAGATATAGGTTCGGGAGTTGGTTATGCAAGGGGAAGGTATTAACACCCCTTACATCCATCGTACTCGATGGTACCCATTTAGTTCAAAGTGTGGTTGTGTGTTAGTGTGAAAATTTTACGATCTTCTAGGTTTTGAAAAAAGGAAGAGAGAATAAGTGTTTTTATTATTTTGAGTTTGACACGTTTTGAAACCGCGCCTACGCACCCTCGCAATGGGAAAGTCAAAACTCCGTAGTTCTTCTAGAAAATGATTGTTTGTTGATTGATTTTAAATGAAAAGACAAGTCGTCATTTTAAAGGAGAAGACTCGCCTAACGTCCACAAGGTGTGATAAAGAATAAAGGACTACGCACCAACATGAGGGAGGGTTTGAGAACACCTCTAGTACTCAAGTGGAGAAGTCGAAAACCTTGGGAATAGAGGAAGAAGCATCTCAATTATAAATGAATCATGTCTAATCTTGAAAAGGGTTTAAAGGTAAAGGGTGCTTGGAGCGCACAAAAGATATTGAATGTGTTGGAATTGATTTTAAATTGTGGATGACAAGTACCAAAACGTTATTATCCTCTAACGATTAACTACTCGAGATTGGTGATTGAGGTCAACCGATCATCTCTCATCCAAAATCTTTATTATGAAAAGGTGAGGTGAAACAAAGTTCACTTTTATTAAGTGTATGGAATAAAGTATTCAAGTCATTGGGTTACCCTCTAATGGCCCAAATACTCTACATCTTAATTAAATCGCGGGCTATCCTCTAACGGTTCAATTAAATACCATAGCACTATGTTTTTGTAGAAATTCATTTTGAAATAACTCGACGTTGGATCGAGGTTTGAGAAAAGACTCGACGTCACTTTTACTAATGTATGGAATAAAGTATTTAAGTCATTGTTACCTCTAATGGCCCAAATATTTTACATTTTAATTAAATCGTCGGGTTGTCCTCTAACGATTTACTTAAATACCATAGCACCACGTTTTTCTTTTGTTTTGTAGAAAAATTGATTTTTGAAAGAAACTTGACGTTGGATCGAGGTTTGAGAAGAAGACTCGACGTTGGGTCGAATTTTATTGAAAGTGTTTTAAATGCTTGGTGAATGGAGAGAGAATAGGATCGAGATAATTGTAAATCACAAGTAAAATCGACAAAGCCCATACAAGGTGGTCAACCTAAATATAAAATAATTAAATTACATGTGTACTAGAAAAGTGGGCTAGTCTACTATAACGATTAATTGGAACAATTAATCGAAATAGGCTCACTGTAAGAAGGCCCAGGATCAAGCATACATGTGTGCATGTGAGGTCATTGCGACGTCAGTAGCTTTGTCGACTTCACGTTTAAAAATGATTTACAATTATTAGTTTAAAAAAATGATTTTTTTAGTTTTTGTGTAAGTGACAGTTAAATTAAAATAAAATAAATGCGCACTAAATTATTACAAGAATTGTTTTTTGGGAGAGGGATACATCAAATATAAATGGGAATTAAACGGTAAAATAAAATAGAAAGCGGTAAAATTATTTACAACGCAACAAGGGAATTGGGGTACAATTTTTCGAATGGGGATAAATTGAATTAAAGAAGAAAACAGTAAATTGATTAGAATAGAATGCGAAGAAATTTAAATGTCGATGATTGTATTATTTGCATTTTATTTGGTTAACTAGAATAGACTATAGAAATTAATACTAAGAAAATGCTATGCGGAGAAGATTATTATAATATAAATTCGAACTTATTTACGAATTAATAGATAAAATATAATAATAAAGTGGTATGTATATAGTAAATATTTACAATAATAAATATAAGAAATAAAAAAACATGTATAATATATTTACAAGATAAAATATAAGATAAACAATAATACTAAGTATAATTATATTTACGGTATAAAATATAAAATAAAATGCAAGTATATTGTATGTACAATATTAAATATTAAATAAAAATACTAATATGAATATTAAAATGCTAATGATAAAAGTGTATATATGCTAAAAGAAATTGAATGTTCCGATCAATCCCTGATGTCTACACAAATAACAAATATATTAGTAAAATGAGTGGGATAAAATAAAATGAAATTACAATAAATCGAAAATAGTTAGTAAACGAGATTATAAAAAATTGAAGTACAATCAAATTTGTATGATCCTCAAGCATACACGATCCATACTTTGGCCAAATATTATCATCGAAACATGTTCAAAAATAACCAAATGAAACCCTTATTTGTCAAGCCAAGCATCAAATGGATTTATTTCAAAATTAAATCAAGTAAAATTAGCAAAGTTATGTTAAAATTCAAATAAAAATCATGTATATGATCTTCACATTTATAGGTCGATACACATATTTGCCTCATTTCTACATGGAAAGAATATGGAAAATAAAATCAAAAGATCAAAACTAGCACCAAACCTATTGAATCAAACTTGACAACTAGTTTTTTTGAAATAGAAACAAATCATTCAACAAAAATTATGTAAAAAAATATTTCAAACATCCGTGATTTTTATCGTCAAGAAAAGATTGAAAATAAAATTAGAAAACATGAACTAGCACAAAAATATCACACAAACACTTATTTAATGCTAAAATAAAAAATGATTTAGAAATTAAAATAAATATAAAAAAATCACCAAACTAAAGTTAAGACTTCAGAGGGTTTTGAAAATATTTTTGTGGTTTTTTTTTTAATAATAGGAGAAATGTCAAAATGAAATTGAAATTGAAAACTAGTACAAAAAATAACCAATAAAACACACTAAATATCATATGAATAACCAATTAAAAACTGTAATAATAAAAAAAACAAACACAAGATCACTTCTATAATTTAAAATAAAATAAAACACTAATCTATGTTGATTAAATAAGAAAGAATAGAAAAAATAAGCATAATGAAAACGCTTGTAGGTTGTTATGGTGGTGGTTATGAGAAAACAAGGGTGAGAAGGAAGGTGGTAGTGAGAGAGCAAGAGTTTATGGATGGACAAAAGGAAGAAAATTGGACCTGAGTTCTAGCTGCGTCGCTTCGGTTTCCTCTTCCTCTCTTTCTTAAACAAATTATAACATGTATATATATATACATGAAATTAGGTTTTGGCAATTTTTATAATACCCAAAATGACCTTAATGATAAAATGGGCTACTTGGCCCAAAAGTGTAAAAATAAACTATTTGAAAATATTTTGTTTTGATTTTTGAAGATAAAAATGGACACTTAAAATTGTCAAAAATGGTAAAAGTTTGAAAAATAAATTATCCGAAAAAATAAATCAAGACATTAAAATAAACCACGGGTATCAAAGATTAAAGAAAATTATCAAAATATTTACAATTGAAATAAAATGATAACAAAGAATATCCGCTTTAAACGCTACGTTAAAAACGAGACTTCAAATGTACCGAAAAATTAGGGAGAACACATTTTCATGACCTACGCGACACGTAGATTCATAAGGCAGTGAATAAAAGATGAAAACTTGAAATATTTTCTCCGCTAATTTTTACACAGTGTCGGATCGCTTTTAACAGTCTGTTTATAAAATCGAAATATCGATATCACCGACATATAAATAATTTAAAAATCAATGCAATAAATAGAGAGAGAGGTAAAAATGCATGAAGTAACATAACAGGTATTTTACAACTAAAAAACGATGCAAACATCAATTTAAACTAACTTTTGGTCAATTTAAATACGACGAAATTACGCGAATGCAATGTGTGAATGACTGTTTTTTTATTTTAAATATAATGCGAGTAGAAAAATAACAGGGTAAAATTTGGGGTGCAACAGTTGCCCCTATTTAAATATCTTCAACCAGATTATATGAAGATGATTAAGCTTCATAGTATCGCAGTGGGAGATAGTTAAATATCAAAAACCCAAAATTTTGCCCTGAGATGCAATGGGTAAAATATAATGAGAAAAGTGTTGAATGCGATTTTTTTTGACATATTTTTTGAATGATGTATGATATGAGACAGACTCTATGGTAATTTGTGGTAATTATTGGGAGACTTTGAAACTAGAAATTTATGGTAGACAATCAGATTTTAAACAGATCCGAAGCTACATCGTGAGATAAACCGGAAAGACAATCGATTTTAAATGATCCGGCTACATCGTGGAGATAAACTGAAAAGACAATCATATTTTAAACAGATCCAAGCTACATCGTGAAACAAACCGAAAAGACAATCGATTTTAAATGATCCGACGCTACATCGTGGAAATAAACTGAAAAGACAATCGATTTTAAAAGATCCGCTACATCGGAAACAAACTGAAAAGACAATCGATTTTAAAGATCCAAGCTACATCGTGGAAACAAACTGAAAAGACAATCAAATTTTAAACAGATCCAAGCTACATCGTGGAAATAAACCGAAAAGACAATCGATTTTAAACAGATCCGTTACTACGTGGAAACAAACCGAAAAGACAATCGATTTTAAACAGATCCGTTACATCGTGGAAATAAACTGAAAAGACAATCGATTTTAAACAGATCCGTTACGTGGAAATAAACTGAAAAGACAATCGATTTTAAACAGATCCGGCTACATGGAAACAAACCGAAAAGACAATCGATTTTAAACAGATCCGGCTACATCGAGAAATAAACTGAAAAGACAATCGATTTTAAACAGATCCGTTACATCGTGGAAACAAACCGAAAAGACAATCGATTTTAAACAGATCCGGTTACATCGTGGAAATAAACCGAAAAGACAATCGATTTTAAATGATCCGTTACGTGGAAATAAACTGAAAAGACAATCGATTTTTAACAGATCCGGTTACATCGTGGAAACAAACTGAAAAGACAATCGATTTTAACAGATCCGTTACATCGAGAAATAAACCGAAAAGACAATCGATTTTAAACAGATCCGGCTACATCGTGGAAACAAACCGAAAAGACAATCGATTTTAAACAGATCCAAGCTACATCAGGGAAATAAACTGGAAAAGACAATCAGATTTTAAACAGATCTGAAGCTACATCAGGGAAATAAACTGGTAGGTACCAAGTAAGTTGGATTTTGACTGCAAGGTAAGACATTGGTTGCAACAAGACCTCGAGAAATGCAAATGAGGATAAAACACTTTTGCTATGCATGATATATGAATTTTGTGATGCATGATATATGAATGACCTATGCATGTAGTATGTAATGCGTGACGCTTATGACAACGGAGATTGACTCTTTTGTGGAGGTAAGATGGGAACTCTGATTCCTCAACACAGAGAACACTACCAACTCTGCTTAGAGACAAAATATCTTGAGAAACACTTAAACACACTTGTGAATTTCATTGAACTGATGATCCTTGGAGGAAGAATCAAGCGCTGTTTCTGATTACCTTGATTAGTCGATTGTTGAGGATAAACCGATCATGGATTCAATTCTTGAAATGACTGAGGGGAAAGGAGTGCCCCGGTATAAGTCTTGAAAATGCTCTTCTGATTGCAACAATTCTGAGAAAGACTTGCACTGAGCAACAAATCTTGAACTAATTCACGGCTGGATCTGAAAGATACTTGCCCCTGATTAGGATCGCTGACCAAGTTTCTCAATAGTTTGAACTTCCTTGATGAGGAAGACTTGTTTGCAAGCAAAAATTGTTTATTCAGACATGGTAAATTTAATGCAAAGTTCATGCAAACGTTTTGAAATAAAAATCATTTTTTGGAATGATGTTATTTGTCAGATAGAAATGGATCACTGGTTAAAACACAGTGGTTTAAAAATTTAAAAGTGAAAAAGGAAATAAAGTATGATATACCAAGACAGTTGATTTGCAAAAGACCTTAGGAGTCATATTACGCAACCTTGTTGTATCATGCTTTCAAAAGAAACCTGACTTCAATTAGGTCTTTTGAGGGTTGTAACGTGGTCTGGTTCACGGTTTAAGAAACAAAGGATAAAGGCTCAAAATTTATTTGTACCCAACCCAACCTTCGTGATGTTCTTCACCCCACGCCGCTAACTCGATTGTGCATTTTAGTTCCAATTGATTTTGGATTGTACACTGATAGTGATGATGGCTCAGAAGTTGATAGACTCTTGAAATAGCAGTCACTTCTTTTTGCAACATTTGTTGTTTGAGGACTTTTGTCAACTCTTGTTTTAAATTCTGTCATCCCTAACTTTTGCCTGAACCATTCCGCTTAAGATTACGGTCAGCAGGATGCCCCAACTTTTTTGCCTAAGTCGCCTTTTAATTTTAACTTGGCGGCTTTTTCTTTTGATATATTTTTTGAAAGACAGTGATTGCTTGACTTTCATGATTACGGGGAACCATCATCATCACTTTTTGACTTGGATGACATCTTTGACACTTATTGATGTGTGCGAAGGAAGCTTGATTGAATACAACCTCTATTGAAAGGCATCTTGAATGAATGCACATCCGAATTAACTGAGAACTACCGTGCCCCAAGTAAAAAATGCGGGTTTTTCGTATAGAAAGAAACTCCAACCTCTAGGCCCGAAGGGGTTGACAAAGGATTAACTTCCTTATTTCTCCAAAGGTTTAGGAATTGAAACAATGCCAGATATCATCAAGAAAGTTTTATTCGAAAGCATACCAACAACAATTATGGGTATCTTGTTTTTATCATCCTCCTCCAATCTTTGCAAAACAAAAGTTCGTAAAGAAATTAAACAGGAAGATATATATTTTGAAAGTGATAAATGTAGATGATTTGAATCAAAATAGCAATGCTCATTTCATTAAAATTAACATGGAATTACAAACAAAGATTTGAAAGCAACAGCTTAACATAAGGAAAATGCAAACCGAAGAAACACGCTTAAGGACTAATCGCCATAAGGATGAGTTGTCTTGTCCAAACACGGCTTTAGGAGGTAACTTAAGATATGCTGACCCATCACCGGTTGATAGCATCTCTTAATAGCTCTTGGTCCTGAAGTTCTTTCATAGTTTTCTGAATCGTGCTTCAAATCCAAAGTGTTGAGGAACCATGATGCAGCACAACCAATCAAGATGGAGACGGACGAAATGAGTCTTTCGACAACTTGGATGTATGCATGAAATATGCAGATGGATGCAATGAAATGTAATGTCATCAATGAAAAAGAAGTGATGAAATGCAATGTCACATATACAAGTGGAATGCAACATAATGATAGTAATAGGTTCATAGAGATGTGAAACAGGGATGATACAGGTAATCAAACAACTTATTCAGGTGGGATCCTATGATAGGATGGCTTTAAGTTTTATACCCAAATTCCCCATGGATGTTTTAAGGTCTTCGCTAAGTGTCTCTGAGTCTCGATCCCCTTTAACAAACACTATTATCATGTGAGAGCCTACATGGTGATAGTATTTGCAAAAGTATACCCCAAGGAACGGCTCTTAACGGGATACTCAAAATCTTGAGTGGTCGGTCCAGTTTGATATCATAAACAAACTTAGAGTTATAGGTCATTTGTCCAAAGATTGATGTCCCGCACTATCGCTGGCCAACAACCTCCTTAAAACAACCAACTCTAAGTCAAGTCTTCGCCGGGCCAACAAGACAATGGAGTCAGGTGGACCTAGGCTACGCAACCCCTCTATTCCTAAAAAGGTGACCTAGAAGCCCGGGTAGTGGGCTTATCTATGAATCAACAATCCTATCAAGGATTCCCACACAATGGATATATAAACAAGATAATAAATGAATAGAAAAATAAATAACCGAAACATAAACATAAGATAAAGTACAAAGAAGAAAGTAAAATAAAACGATAAACACACAACCACACAAAGAACTAAACTAGGTTAACTCGCTGAGAAAATCTCCCGTTGAAGTCGCCAACCAAGTAACTCGCTTTTTTTTCCAAAAATCATCTAAATGAATTTTCAAAACAATGAAATCACCACCTAATTTTATTTGTTCTAAAAGAAGAACGGGGAAATATAGATAAAACCCACGAGACAAAAGGATAAGACGGTTTACAAAATTAAGAGATATAGGTTCGGGAGTTGGTTATGCAAGGGGAAGGTATTAGCACCCCTTACATCCATCGTACTCGATGGTACCCATTTAGTTCAAAGTGTGGTTGTGTGTTAGTGTGAAAATTTTACGATCTTCTAGGTTTTGAAAAAAGGAAGAGAGAATAAGTGTTTTTATTATTTTGAGTTTGACACGGTTTTGAAACCGCGCCTACGCATTCCCTCGCAATGGGAAAGTCAAAACTCCGTAGTTCTTCTAGAAAATGATTGTTTGTTGATTGATTTTAAATGAAAAGACAAGTCGTCATTTTTAAAGGAGAAGACTCGTCTAACGTCCACAAGGTGTGATAAAGAATAAAGGACTACGCACCAACATGAGGGAGGGTTTGAGAACACCTCTAGTACTCAAGTGAGAAGTCGAAAACCTTGGGAATAGAGGAAGAAGCATCTCAATTATAAATGAATCATGTCTAATCTTGAAAAGGGTTTAAAGGTAAAGGGTGCTTGGAGCGCACAAAAGATATTGAATGTGTTGGAATTGATTTTAAATTGTGGATGACAAGTACCAAAACGTTGGGCTATCCTCTAACGATTAACTACTCGAGATTGGTGATTGAGGTCAACCGATCATCTCTCATCCAAAATCTTTATTATGAAAATGTGAGGTGAAACAAAGTTCACTTTTATTAAGTGTATGGAATAAAGTATTCAAGTCATTGGGTTACCCTCTAATGGCCCAAATACTCTACATCTTAATTAAATCGTCGGGCTATCCTCTAACGGTTCAATTAAATACCATAGCACTATGTTTTTTTGTAGAAATTCATTTTTGAAATAACTCGACGTTGGATCGAGGTTTGAGAAAAAGACTCGACGTCACTTTTACTATGTATGGAATAAAGTATTTAAGTCATTGTTACCTCTAATGGCCCAAATATTTACATTTTAATTAAATCGTCGGGTTGTCCTCTAACGATTTACTTAAATACCATAGCACCACGCTTTTTTTGTTTTGTAGAAAATTGATTTTGAAAGAAACTTGACGTGGATCGAGGTTTGAGAAGAAGACTGACGCTGGGTCGAATTTTATTGAAAGTGTTTTAAATGCTTGGTGAATGGAGAGAGAATAGGATCGAGATAATTGTAAATCACAAGTAAAATCGACAAAGCCCATACAAGGTGGTCAACCTAAATATAAAATAATTAAATTACATGTGTACTAGCAAAGTGGGCTAGTTCATTATAACGATTAATTGGAACAATTAATCGAAATAGGCTCACCGTAAGAAGGCCCGGATCAAGCGCATGTGTGCATGTGGAGGTCATTGCGACGCTCGTAGCTTTGTCGACTTACGTTTAAAAATGATTTACAATTATTAGTTTAAAAATGATTTTTAGTTTTTGTGTAAGTGATTAAATTAAAATAAAATAAATGCGCACTAAATTATTACAAGAATTGTTTTTTGGGAGAGGGATACATCAAATATAAATGGGAATTAAACGGTAAAATAAAATAGAAAGCGGTAAAATTATTTACAACGCAACAAGGGAATTGGGGTACAATTTTTCGAATGGGGATAAATTGAATTAAAGAAGAAAACAAAGAAATTGATTAGAATAGAATGCTAAGAAATTTAAATGTCGATGATTGTATTATTTGCATTTTATTTGGTTAACTAGAATAGACTATAGAAATTAATACTAAGAAAATGCTATGGAGAAGATTATTATAATATAAATTGAACTTATTTACTTAATTAATAGATAAAATATAATAATAAAGTGGTATGTATATAGTAAATATTTACAATAATAAATATAAGAAATAAAAACATGTATAATATATTTACAGATAAAATATAAGATAAACAATAATACTAAGTATAATTATATTTACGGTATAAAATATAAAATAAAATGCAAGTATATTGTATGTACAATATTAAATATTAAATAAAAATACTAATATGAATATTAAAATGCTAATGATAAAAGTGTATATATGCTAAAAGAAATTGAATGTTCCGATTAATCCTCGGATGTCTACACAAATAACAAATATATTAGTAAAATGAGGGATAAAATAAAATGAAATTACAATAAATCGTAAAATAGTTAGTAAACTAGATTATAAAAAATTGAAGTACAATCAAATTTGTATGATCCCAAGCATACACGTATCCATACTTTGGCCAAATATTATCATCGAAACATGTTCAAAAATAACCAAATGAAACCCTTATTTGTCAAGCCAAGCATCAAATGGATTTATTTCAAAATTAAATCAAGTAAAATTAGCAAAGTTATGTTAAAATTCAAATAAAAATCATGTATATGATCTTCACACATTTATAGGTCAGATACACATCTTTGCCTCATTTCTACATGGAAAGAATATGGAAAATGAAATCAAAAGATCAAAACTAGCACCAAACCTATTGAATCAAACTTGACAACTAGTTTTTTTTGAAATAGAAACAAATCATTCAACAAAAATTATGTAAAAAAAAAAATATTTCAAACATCCAGGGATTTTTTATCGTTAAGAAAAGATTGAAAATAAAATTAGAAAACATGAACTAGCACAAAAATATCACACAAACACTTATTTAATGCTAAAATAAAAACGATTTAGAAATTAAAATAAATAAATAAAATCACCAAACTAAAGTTAAGACTTCAGAGGGTTTTGAAAATATTTTTGTGGTTTTTATTTTTAATAATAGGAGAAATGTCAAAATGAAATTGAAATTGAAAACTAATACAAAAATAACCAATAAAAACACACTAAATATCATATGAATAACCAATTAAAAACTGTAAGTAACAATTAAAAAAAAACAAACACAGCATCACTTCTATAATTTAAAATAAAATAAAACACTAATCTATGTTGATTAAATAAGAAAGAATAGAAAAAAAATAAGCATAATGAAAACGTTGTAGGTTGTTATGGTGGTGGTTATGAGAAAACAAGGGTGAGAAGGAAGGTGGTAGTGAGAGAGCAAGAGTTTATGGATGGACAAAAGGAAGAAAATTGGACTGTGAGTTCTAGCTCTGTGCCGTTTCTGGTTTCCTCTTCCTCCTCTCTTTTCTTAAACAAATTATAACATGTATATATATACATGAAATTAGGTTTTGGCAATTTTTTATAATACCCAAAATGACCTTAATGATAAAATGGGCTACTTGGCCCAAAAGTGTAAAAAATAAACTATTTGAAAATATTTTTGTTTTGATTTTTGAAGATAAAAAATGGACACTTAAAATTGTCAAAAATGGTAAAAGTTTGAAAATAAATTATCCGAAAAAATAAATCAAGACATTAAAATAAACCACGGTATCAAAGATTAAAGAAAAATTATCAAAATATTTACAATTGAAATAAAATGATAACAAAGAATATCCGCTTTAAAACGCTACGGTAAAAAACGAGACTTCAAATGTACCGAAAAATTAGGAGAACACATTTTCATGACCTACGCGACACGAGATTCATAAGGCGTTGAATAAAAGATGAAAACTTGAAATATTTTCTCCGCTAATTTTTACACAGTGTCGGATCGCTTTTAACAGTCTGTTTATAAAATCGAAATATCGATATCACCGACATATAAATAATTTAAAAATCAATGCAATAAAGAGAGAGAGGTAAAATGCATGAAGTAACATAATGTATTTTACAACTAAAAACGATGCAAACATCAATTTAAACTAACTTTTGGTCAATTTAAATACGATTTAAATTACGAATGCAATGTGAATGAATGCTTTTTATTTTAAATATAATGCGAGTAGAAAATAATGTGGTAAAATTTGGGTGCAACAATTAGGTTTAATCTTTTAGTATTAATGTTATAAATCGGCATTTCAAGATCAAGGACATAAAATCCATTGTTCATTTGTACGTACATAAAATATGTCATTCAAATAAATAGGAAACAATTGTTTTATTATGAATGAGAAAAAAACTTGTCCAAACAAGAAATGAAATAATATTCCTACTAATTGCAGGACATAATAATAGTTCTCTAATCAATTATTAAACCACTAGGTAAATTTAATACATAAGTTTCTACAGCTAAAGAAGAACATTTTCTCAATTGCCAACTCAAATCAACTTCACCTTTGCCAATTCTCTACTCCTTTTAAACCCCTACACATTGGTACAAATGTGAGAACCGCATCCAAAGATCTAATACCTAAGATGCGTATAGATAAACTAACTTCTATAACAAAATACTTGAATCAAGTCTCTACTACATTCTTCTTATCTTCTAGGTACTTTGGGAAGTTTCTCTTCCAAAGGTCCGGTCTTACCGCAATGGAAGAAAATTCTCTTTTCTATGCTCCACTAGGATTTAAGGCATGAAAAAGAGGGTTTGATTTGGCAACTTCCTTTCCTTTGAAACTTCCTTTCCTTTCCCTTTACCAACCTGCTTGGTGGGCCTTTTGTTCAACTTTTTTCCATTCTTGACCATCGAATAGACCTTTTGACTTCACATTCGCCATTGTTCTTAACATGATTAGCTATTCGAAGACTTTTGCCCATGTCACTCATGTTGAAATTCAGGACAAATTGACATAAGATCTATGGCAACGATTGAAATATCAAATCATTCGCAAGTTCCTTTTCAAGGGGAAATCCTAAGCTTTCAGGGTTCTCCACATACCCAATTGTAACACGGTGGGAGAACTGACTTGTTTGTTTTGCGTTTTATCGCAAATATTGCGGTTAGCAAGAGTCGCCATCGAATTTTCTTTTATCCAATAAAGGAAAGGTGAAAAGAACTGGAAATACCTTTTATCGATTATAAGTACGGGAGGTAGTTATGAAAAGGGAATGTGTTAGCACCCTTTCTGTAACACGGTGGGAGAACTGACTTGTTTGTTTTGCGTTTTATCGAAAATGTTGCGAATAGCAAGAGTCTCCACCGACTTTTCTTTTATCCAATAAAGGGAAGGTGAAAAGAATAGGAAAAGACCTTCGTTAGATTCTGAGTACGGGAGGCAATTATGAAAAGGGAAGGTATTAGCACCCTTTTCATCGGTAGTTATCTACGGGCTCTTACTTGCTTAGCTCACTTTGAAAAATTTCTTTCTGTGTTTGTTTAGTTTGAAAAGTATTTGAAAAGAAATTTATTTTTGACTTTGTAATGATTCTCGTTAAAATGTATACGAAGTGTTCGAAAATGTTTGTTTGGAAAATGTTTAACTTTGTAATGATTCTCACCGGAATGTATACAAAGTGTTTGAAAATATTTTTGAAAAGTGTGAGGTGTGAAAGCATTTTGATCGAGCAAACAATAGAGTCTTATTTACCTACTCGTAATGGTTGCTTTATTATTTTCCTTCTCCTTTAGAATAAGGCTATCCATACCATTAGTTGGTAGGTAACTTTATCTGTTGGATGTGAAGGGACAATCATAGGGTCATCGTATGGTCATAGAAGGAAACATGTAGGGATACCTTAGAAATTCGAAGGGACGATCATCACTTATTCATAGACAACAACCGAGGGACGAGATCATATATTCGTAGGCAACATCGAGGGTCAACGAGGGACTATGATCTTTATATCGAAGGGACTGTGATGATGTTATTCATAAACGTCTTTGCTAATGGTACTCCTACGTTCGAGGGACATGATCATTGTATTTGAAAGGTGTAATACGGTGAACTGACTTTGTAGGATTTTGTATCCAAATGTGCGGATAGCAAGAGTCGCCACCGACTTTTATTTTTATCCAATTAAGGGAAGGTAAAAGTACAGAAAAAGACCTTCGTTAGATTCTGAGTACGGGAGAATGGTTATGAAAAGGGAAGGTATTAGCACCCATTTCCATCCGTAGTTATCTACGGGATCTTAGTTGCTCTAGATCACTTTTAAAATTGCTTTCTGTGTGTTTGACAAAAATGTTTTGAAAAAGGCATTTCGCTTTGACTTTGTAATGACTCATGTAGGAGTGTATACAAAGTGTTCGGAAATGTTTTGTTTTGAAAAGAGTTTGAAACTTCGAAAAAGTGTGTGGTGTGAAAAGCATTTGATAGAGCGAGCAACTAAAAGACTTATTTACCCACTCGTAATTGGTCATTTTGTTGTACTTCACGCTCCTTTAGAATAGCGCTAGCCATACCATTAGTTAGTAGGTAGCTCCATTCGCTGGATGTAAGCGGACATCTGGCGGGGACATCGATGGTCATAGAAGGCAACTTGTAGGAAGTATCCTAGCACATTCGGCGACTATCATCATTTTTCGTAGGCAACAATCGAGGGTCAAGATCATGTATTTGGAGGCGACATCGTGGGTCTATGATCTTTGTATCGAAGGGACTATGATGATTTGTTTGAAAGGCAACGGTGCTAGAATACCTCTACGTTCGAGGGACATGACCATTTGAAATCGAAAGGCATCGAAAGAGAATTACCCTAAGGAGTGCATGTGTGAGAAAAGTGTGTCAAATTCAGATATTTTATCTAGAAAATTAGTGGGCTAAGTTAATTTTAGTCTTGCCATACACGCCTAATTACTAGCAATTGATAGGGTGAGGAAAGTAAAATGCGGAATGTAAAGTGCGGAAAGGTAAAATGTCCTACGCTATTACATGGCTTTAGGGCAGATACATAATTCAAAATACGGAAAATAAAATCCTAAATTAAACTATTACATCCCATAAACAGTTACATAATTGAAAAATAATATGATAAAAAGAAAACGTCTGAATCGGAGCAACCTGTGAAAGAAGAAATCGGAAAATGCAATATGAATCGAACAAGAGAAAAAAATGTTAGAAAAATGCAAGTTTTAATATGAGAAAATTAATATATGCTAGAAATAAGATAAATATACTACAATAATTTTTTGGGATTTTTTAGATGCATTTTAGTAATTTAAAACTAATTTATAATGATTTAAATGCTAAATTATAAATAAAATAAATATGCATGCAAAAATTATATTTTTAAATTTATTAAATTAAATAAACATTTTCAGGATGTGAATGCAAAAAGAATAAATGTTTTTGGTAATTTTTAAATGCATAATAAAAATATGAAAATAATTAAAATATGATGAAAATATTAAAATAATAAGAAAATAGAAAATATGTTAGAAAATGCAAGTTTGTGGAAAAAGGGAAAAAGAATGGTCCCTGGCTGGTTCGAACAGGGGGCCTTGTGATACGGTGAACTGACTTTGTAGGATTTTTGTATCCAAATGTGCGGATAGCAAGAGTCGCCACCGACTTTTATTTTTATCCAATTAAGGGAAGGTAAAAGTAACAGAAAAAGACCTTCGTTAGATTCTGAAGTTCGGGAGAATGGTTATGAAAAGGGAAGGTATTAGCACCCCTTTCCATCCGCAGTTTATTCTACGGGCTCTTAGTTGCTCTTAGATAACTTTTTAAAATTGCTTTCTGTGTGTTTGACAAAATGTTTTGAAAAGGCATTTCGCTTTGACTTTGTAATGACTCATGTAGGAGTGTATACAAAGTGTTCGGAAATGTTTCGCTTTGAAGAGAAATTGAACTTTGAAAAGAGTGTGTGGTGTGAAAAGCATTTGATAGAGCAAGCAACTAAAAGACTTATTTACCCACCGTAATTGGTCGCTTTGTTGTACTTACATTCTTTAGAATAGCGCTAGCCATACCATTAGTTAGTAGGTAGCTCCATTCTGGATGTAAGGACATTCAAGGGACATCGGATGGTCATAGAAAGCAACTTGAGGAAGTATCCTAGCACATTCGGGGACTATCATCATTTTCGTAGGCGACAATCGAGGGTCAAGATCATGTATTCGGAGGCGACCGTGGGTCTTATGATCTTTGTATCAAGGGACTATGATGATTTGTTCTGAAGGCAACGGTGCTAGAATACCTCTACGTTCGAGGGACATGACCATTTTGAATCGAAAGGCATCGAGAGAGAATTACCCTAAGGGATGCGTGTGTGAAAGAAGTGTGTCAAATTCAGATATTTTATCTTGAAATTAGTGTGAGCTATGTCCAATTATTATCTTGCCATACACGCCTAGTTACTAGCAATTGATAAGGGTGCGGAAAGTAAAATGCGGAATGTAAAGTGCGGAAAGGTAAACCTACGCTATTACATGGCTTTGGGGCAGATACATAATTTAAACTTGCGGAAAATAAAAGCCTAATTTAAACTATTACATCCCATGAGCAGTTACATTATTGGAAAAAATAGAATGATAAAAAGAAAAACGTCCGAATCGGAGCAACCTGTGAAAGAATAAGAAAATCGGGAAATATGATGAAATTGAAATAAGAGAAGGTGTTAGAAAAAATGCAATTTTTAATATGAGAAAATTTATATGCTGGAAATAAGATAAATAAGCTATAATAATTTTTGGGATTTTTTGAAAAGATTTAATAATTAAAATGCAATTTATAATGATTTAAATGCTAAAATAAAATAAAATAAATATGCATGCAAAATTATATTTTTAATTTGATAAATTAAATAAAGGTTTTATGAAAATAATGTAAAAAGAAAAATGTTTTGGTAATTTTTAATGCAGTAATAAAAATAATGAAAACAATTAAAATTGAATGCAAAAATTAAATAATATGAAAAAATATGAAAATAGAGTTTTGAAAGTGTAAAAAGGATTGTCTCAACCAGAATCGAATCGAGACATCCCTTTCAAACCTTGAAAACCGAGTATGTCGACCAACCGAGCTAAGCGCACGACTGTTTGAAACGGAGGAGTGGGCTAAGACACGCCGCCCTCGACTTCTTCGCTCGCGCCAACGATCGCTCTCTCCGATTCAAATATTTGAAAATCCAATACGGCTTTTGTTCGACGCTATGTCCTCGGCTAATATCAAAAATGCAAAGACACACAATATAAATACATTCTAAAGCCATGGTTCGATTGAAACTTCATTCGGATGCAATGGTATGGGTCTCATGGTCTAATTTTTCCGTGATAGGGAAACCCTAAACGATCACATAAACCCTAATCATGGTAATACACGATTCGCCATAGAAATCCAATCAAGTGCCCGTAAAGTTTGTAAGCTTCTACTAAACACGAAAACAACAACAAATCGGATTAATAATGCATGAATATGGATAATCGAATTTTGGAAAATAAGAACAAACCGAAACTGGGATTGCTTGATTCTTGAAGGTTTTCGATGAAGTAGGTATCTGGAATCACTCCTGAGGTATCAAGGAATGTGTTTGACACCTTAAAGTCGATTGAAAACCAGGATGGATTGCCAATTGCTTCAAGAACACGATTTTTGAGTTTGAAACTAGGGTTCGGAGCAATTCTTCCGCTTTTGATTGATATGCATTGTGTATATATACGGAAGGATTTGAGATTGAATTTGGAAAGATTTGATCAATAATCAATGATAATCAAATTTGATTTTTTCATGAAAATCAAATTTTCAAATTTGATCAATTTCAATCCAATCTTGCCTTTTTTGCTTCAATTCTGATTTGGCTAGCATTTGTGAGTTAATTGACATCAAGGAAAGAATAAAATCAATCTTTGCCATTAATTTCAATTTTATAATTTATTTTAAGATTTAATTTGCATTTAAATGAATAAATTACAAATTAAATAGAAAAATAAATCAAAAATTCGTGGCTTTGGGCTTGGACACTCCTAATTGCTTGAGGAACAAGTTAGGATGAAGAAAAAGTAGGCCCATTTGCAAAGATTTGATTTTTGAAGTATCTCTTGTGCATTCTTCCAAAATTGCCCAACTTGTGAATGGTGTAACTTGCTCAATTTTCCACATTTTTGAGTGTTATTGGACTTTTTGGAAAGCTCTAAGAGTCCTCTAACCAATGTCTTTGGTCTCATCTCAATTGGAGTTACCATGCTCAATATATCTTCAAAACAAAAAGTTGACTTTTGTTGACTTTGAAAATGACCCAGAATGTTTTGAGCTATACCTCTCAAATGAAGCATTTTTGGACATTCTTGTGAGACATGAAGTTGTAGAGAATTGAATTTCCTTCAAAACAAGAGGTGGTGGAAAAATTTGAGAAAGTATGAGAAAGTTATGATCACCAAAGTTCATTGACTTTTCATCTAAACCCTAATTTAGAAAGTTTGACTTTGGGCAAATCTTGGTTTTCTTGATGAATCATGATCAACCCTTGATCAAATGATGAATGTAACTTCAAAATGAGGATGTTGACCAAAAATCGAAGCTTTGACCATGTTGACCACAGTTGACTTTTTGTCCCATACACCGATTTTCAACCATCCGAGCAATTGTCGAGGAAACTTGACTTGGAAGCTTGAAACTTGACATGGAGAATCTTGAAGCATATGAGGAGGCATGAAGGCCTTGGAGATGTTGGAAATCCATCTTGACTTGAGAGATACCAAACCCTAGTTTGGGTTGATTGTCTAGGAGAGAGTTTGTCCGATCAACTTGAGGAATCCTTGAGTATGGATGTATGAAATCTCGAATAGATGGAGGGCAAATTTTGGGTATGACAATGCCCCTGCTCAATCCTCTTGTACTGAAGGTTTAGATTGACATGCTTTCTCTCGTGACTGGAGGTAGAAGATGATCGAACACCGAGTACACCGAAAATTTGCACCGCCGCTGGTAGATGGTGCGGAACGGGCTTGATGCCATTTGGAGAAGTTGAGACTTCACTGGGGAACGAGTCGACGCTAGACTCGAGGTTGTTAATAGGAGGGCTGACGGAGATGGGCTTAAGATGCCATCCGGAAAGGTCACCGGGAGTGAGTCGATGTTAGACTCTAGATGTTCCCGGAAGTGGAACGCGAGATGGGCTTAAGATGCCATCCGAGGGAGTCGACGTTAGACTTCATGCTCATCTTTGAATGAAGTTATTGGTTTGTATTGATTTTTAACCATATATGCAGATTCGAAAGTGAAGCAATCGTTGATAAGTAGTCGGAGACGGGCTTAAGATGCCATCCAAGGCAATCGAGTCGTGACGCTAGACTCAGAGTCATGCTGATAATCGAATAAATCTTCGTGCCGATTACCGGGAGAGATTGTAGTTGGCAGAATGTGGATAGCTTCCTGTGCATCGGTGTTGATCCATTGCCTCATATCGGAGGATAACCAGAGGTGGTCTTTGATAGTTTTCCGCCGGTTCGGGGCTTAACTCGACTACCGTCGGAGGCTTTCGATAGCTTTCCGCCTCGGGCTTAATCTCGACCTGCTTAAGGCGGTCTTCGATAGTTTTCCGCCGCCGGGCTTAATCTAGACCTGCTTAAGGCCAAGTGACTATTACTGCTGGAGAAAACAAGAGAAACTTTGATAGAATATTTGTTAGTTTTATGCAAAGTATGATGCATGATGGTGTATATGAATGACATATGCATGAATTATGACTTTATGAGAAATGTATGAATGATAGATGTTGTGATATTTCAAAACATATCCATCTTGGAGAAGATGCGGATGTTCTGTTTGAGGATTTCTAACTTCCGCTTGGGGAATTGAGTAGGTGAGAACCCTGCTTTTGAAGGAGAAGAAAGATATCTTGGATTCCTCCGATGCACTATCTGACCAAGTCTTGGGTCTAGATATTGTTGAGGAAGGTAGAGATTTGAGAGGCTCGTTGTCGGAGATCTCATATATAGACCCTGCTGAGGAGAGTCTGGGAGGCGATCTGTTGAGGACCTTGTATGTAGATCCTGCTGAGGAAATTTAAGAGACGCCCACGGGATTCCGAGTGTAGATCTCACCGAGAGCATTTGATGGTTGCCGAGACCCGCTAGAAGAGTCCGGAGTCCGTAATCTCCGCCGGGAATAAAGGTGTATGCTTCCTCCGATGCACTATCTCGACCAAGTTTCGAGTCCGATACCGCCGGGAGAAGGGGAGGATTGAGAAATATCCGCTAGGGATGAAGTGTTACCGCTGAGACCGATGTAACGCTGTTCGGTTGGGGAAGGTGTTGTGAGTGACACCTTTATGCTCGTGGGGAACTATTCGTTGACTTTCGTCGTCATCCCAATTCCCGAACCGTAGTAAGTACTTTTGCATATTCACTTTTCGTATGTTTGTGATCGATTCTTATTGTCAAGTGCGATAATCATTCAAAGCAAACGTTGACTTATTGCAAACGTCAACAAAGGAGAATTGTAAAGAGAAAGAACTTGTATTTATTTGAAAGGTATGCGATGGCCAAGTAGTTTGTACACAAGAAAGGTAAAAGCTATGAAACAATCTCGTTAAGTCCCAACTATGCTAGTACTCATATATTTCACTATCTCATCTCCTTGTGTCAATAGAAAGTGAGTAGACCGATCTTCGCCATTTGAATCTTGAATGCCGATAGTAGTCCGAAGGATGATCCGAAGAGACATAGTCGACGCTTAAATCCCTAACTTTGCCTAGACCGCCTTTCTTTTCGCACCACCGATACCTTTTTGCCCAAGCCGCCTTTTCGTGTTTTCGACTCACGGTGTACATGTTTTGTATATATCCTTTATTTTTGCCCGAACCTTTTTGGTTCGCCAGATGCCCTTATTTTTGCCTAGGTTCATCGACCAGCGGGTCTCTTTTACGCGTAGTATTTTTGACTATGTCTCGCTCACGTGGTGTGGGAAGTCTTCACCATCCATGGTGCTAAGCATCATAGCTCCGCCGAAAATACTGCTTGACTACAAACGGTCCCTCGAGGTGGGAGTCCATTTGCCCGGGATCACCTTGTGGAAGAATGATGCGCTGACCACTAGATCACCGACTTGGTATACCGGTGCTTGACCTTCTTGTTAAATGCTCGATCATTCGCTTCGATAACTGTCCATGGCGTATGGATGCGAGTCGCTTCTCATCAATCAAATTAATCCGTCAAGGCGAGTCCGAACCCAATCGCCTTCATCTAACTCGCCTCCCGGAGGACTCGTCGAGGGTATCCAACTCGACGGTAAGACGGCTTCCATCAGATACAAGAGAGAAGGGTTGCCTCGTTGATGTCCGTGTCAGAAAGCGATAACCATGAAGAGCAAATGGTAACATCTCATGCCAATCTTTGTAAGTCACCGCATCTTTCAGATAATCTTCTTAATGTTCTTGTTGGCGGCTTCCACTACGCCATTCATCTTAGGCCGATAAGGAGA
The DNA here is from genome assembly GCA_021764765.1 of Vicia sativa. Lineage (NCBI taxonomy): Eukaryota > Viridiplantae > Streptophyta > Magnoliopsida > Fabales > Fabaceae > Vicia > Vicia sativa. The sequence goes on along the minus strand of CM038797.1, from coordinate 6,298,043 downwards.
TGAATTGTGATGCTTGATCTTGAACTGCATGCAGAGTTCGGTGATCATCTTATTGTTGAGATTGGAACCGTTATCTGTGATAATCCTTTCAGGAGTGCCATACCGATGATAAGATTATGTTTGATGAATCGAGCCACAACATTCTTGGTAATGATGCATACGAGGTCGCTTCTACCCACTTGGTGAAATAATCTATTGCCACAAGGATGAAACGATGTCCATTGGAAGCCGTGGGCTTGATTTCTCCAATCATGTCAATGCCCCACATTGCGAAAGGCCACGGAGAAGTTAAAACATTCAGAGGTACTGGAGGTACGTGCACTTTGTCGGCATAACCGCACTTGTGACATGATCGAGCATAGCGGTGACAATCACCTCCATGGTGGACCAATAGTAACCTGTCTCAAAATCTTCTTAGCCATAGTGTGTCCACCGGAGGGTACCAAATTCGCCTCGTAACTCTTCCATGATACGTATTGTTGTTTTCTGGTCTACACAATGAGTAAGCACAAGTCGTGGTTGGCTTTGTATAAGATGTCGCTACGAGGAAGAATTTGATGCAAATCTTCTCATGAACTTTATCATTAATGATGCCTCGCTGGATATTCCCGAGTCTCAAGATACCTTTTCACGCCAAGTACCACGGTTTTCTTCTCGCCAAGCTCATAACAATACGCCGGTTCGTCAAACTTCTCAATGATGATCCGGGAGCTTCGTTGTCCCATCTAACCTTGAACATAGACGACATAGTAGCCAATGCGTCTCGCCAACCGATTCTCTTCTCGTGGAATGTGATCAAAAGTAATCTCTTCAAGTAAGGAATCAAACTCGTAACATGCTCTCGATATGGAATGAGATTGATGTTTCGATCCCACTCGCCTTAATCCGACCGATCACCAAAGCCGAGTCTCCATACACTTGTAAGAACTTGACTTAAGTCAATAGCGCTTTAAGACCCATGATGCACGCCAGACCGCCATGTTGTTAGTGCAACCAAACATAATCGGCGGTGAAAGGCGATGTCCCGTAGGAATGTAATGATGGCGCCAATGCCATTGCAAGCGCGCTTGAGGCTCCATCAAAACCATAGTCCATCGATCCTTGTTCGTGTCCTTCGTCTGGACTCGTTCTTCGTAATCAGAATTAGTAGAACATCTTCGTCTCGAAATTCGAATCGCATAGATCGATAGTCATCTACGGCTTGATGGGCCAAATGATCGGCTACCACACTTCCTTTGATCGCTTTCGAGAAGTGTACCGATGTCGATTCGTCAAGATCATTTTCCATCTTGCTATTCTTCCCGAGAGAGTCTGGTTTCTCAAAGATGTATTTTATCGGATCCATCTTGAAATCAACAAGGTAGTGTGAGTCAACATATACCGCCTTAGTCACGAGCAGCCCAAGTTAAAGCGCTGAAGTTTTCTCGAGCTGTGAGTATCTTGTTTCACAATGGTAAACTTTTGCTAAGGTAGTATATTGCATGCTCTTTTCGACTGCACTCGCCATGTTGCCCCAACACACACCCCATTGAGTTCTCTAACACCGCCAAGTACATGATAAGAGGTCTTCCTTCGCAGGCGCATCGTGGATGAGGATTCTGTAGGTATTCCTTGATTTTGTCAAAGCGATCCGCAATCGCTGCTCCATTCCACTATTTGATCTTTCTTAAGTAACTTCAAGATTGGCTCACAAGTAGCGCTAGTGTGCAATGAATCGCAATGTAGTTCAATCGCCCAAGAAACCTCCGACTTCCTCTCAAGGGAGTCGGCATCTCTTGAATAGCTTTAACCTTCGGGATCAACTTCAATACCTCTTCCACCGACTACAAACCCTAGGAGTTTTCCTGATCCGACTCAAAAGTGCACTTGTTAGATTCAATCTCAATTTGTACTTCTTCAACCTACAGCTTCGCAAATGATCTAGATGTTCTTCTTCACCGATCGAGCTATCATGTCGCCGACGAGACCTCTATCTCGTGATGAATCATGTCATGAAATAATGTCACCATAGCACCGATAAGTGGCGCCTGCTTCAATCCGAACGGCATAACCTTTGTAGAAAGTGCCCCACCGTGTAACAAAAGTAGTCTTCCATGTCTTCGTGGAGCCATTTTGATCCGATTGTAACCGGAGAAACCATCCATGAAGGAGAAAACCTATGCCGAGCGGTGTTGTCAACCGTAACATCAATATGAGGAAGTGGAAATCGCCTTTCGACTCGCTTTGTTCGATCTCGTAATCCACACACATTCGCACTTTACCATCCTTCTTAGGCACGGGTACCACATTTGCAACCCATCGGGATAAGAGGTGACTTAAGAAACCATTTTGAACCGCTTCATAACTTCGGCTTTGATTTTCTCGACATCTCAGACGCATACGATTTAACCTTCTGCTTTATCGAGAAAACCTCTTTGCTGCAATCGGTGTACCACAATATCAATGTCTAAACCAGTATGTCTTCGTATGACCAAGCAAAACCTCAATATAGTCTCAGATCCGAACCAACCTTTCTTTAACACTGCTCAAGACCCATTCCTATCTTGATCTCTTTTCTATCTTCACAAGACTCCAAATTCACAACCTCAACTTGTTCTTCGTGGTCAGATAACTCGCTCTTCTTGTCAGTAGCCCGCAAGTTCTCCGGCACTTCACAATCTTCCTCACTTTCGCCTTCGGCTTGGTAGATCGGATTATCAAAGTCATATTTAGCACTAGCATAGTTATTAATCTAGATTCGAGTGATTCGCAGTTGTATCACGGTGTGTAAGAAACACATAGCTTTTTGAAGGGTGATAAAGTAAAAGAAAGAAAACAAACAATTGAATGCAAAAGTCCAACGAATTTATTGAATGAAAATACGAAACGACAGATAAAACCCCTCGAACGAGCCATGACGCCCGCAAGGCACCAAGCTTTCAAAGTTTATTGTTCAAACATAAAGAAATACGAAAAGTAAAACAAAACAAGAGCAATTACTCCCGCTAAAGGAGATTGGTATGACGCCTTCGCCTTCCAATTGCCGAGCCCATGATCCGAGTCGGAAGATCCACTTCGATGTCGAAGTCATTGTCGCCGCCTTCTATAGCATGGATTCCACTGGCCGATGCGGAAAGGAAGTTGCCGGCACGCTCGCGGCGTATCATCTTCCGACCCTGATAGTGAAGCCTAAACCATTTTGTCAAATTTGAAGGAAGATCGTGGAGCTGTCCCCAAATAGCACTACCTCCTTGTTCAACAAGAGCTTGAGCATCTTTCACGAGGCCATCCTAGGCGGAACTTGTGTAACTTCAAGAGGACAGAGAGTCAACAGCATGACTGGGTATTGTTTCAAAAGCTTGACAGGAGTCTCAAGAATTCACCTCCATCTCGAGGTATCGGAATGACTGTAGATGATCACCATATACTTTCTTCACCACATATCGTGACAACCTTCCTTTCACCGGTATTTCACTGATGTAAGTGTAGGTACCGCCCCATGTATCCAAGGGCCCAAGTAGGCAAGTAAGCTGGACGGATGTCCATGACAAAGAAAGTGGAGTCAAAAGTCTGGAACCGACTTTAACAGTGAGTGAGCTCTCCAAGCACCGTCTTAGAACCATCAAAAGCTCTCACAATAATGTCACTGGTCTCGTAACCAACCCTTCGACATCAAGTCGATCAAAAGCGCTTCGAAGGATATTCGAGCGTAACCTATCCACAAAACATGAGATAAGGTAGTGCCCTTGCATTCAACGTAGATGTGCAAGGCTTTGTTATGTTTTTTCCTAAGGAGTCAAATCGATCGAGAAGCCTAGGCCGTTGTTGGCAGCCAGCTAGCAATACAAACTTCGAATTGATCAGTGGTAGTGTCTTGCGGCACATGAGCATTCTTCGAAACTTCACCAAGGCATTAGCATGAGCCTCGAGCACAAGAGCAGAAAGCATGGAGATCTTGACGGAGTCCGTCCCAACTGCTCCACAACATTGTAATCACTCTTCTTGATGATCTTCGAATTTCTCCATTTCGTTTGGAGGTGTCTTCAAGAACTTCCTTTGGTACTTCGGTTGAGCGGATGAGTCACCGTTCTTTCCTCTAGCTGGGATATTGATTGAGTAGCCGGAATGCGAGTGAGTCGCAGTGTCTTTTGAGGAGAGATCTCAGAGAATACCTTCCTGCTCGTCACCTTATCGATCCGTGATGTTGTCAATGTCGAATAGAAACTTCAAAGAAGATCTTCAATGGTCGAGGGTCTTGTTTGACGCCATGATAGTAAACATCACCCATAATTCCAAGGGATAGCCTTGTCGAGGAATATGGAACGGTCTTGAGAAGTGATAATGAGAGGTCACCTAGGCATGTGGATCAGAGGAAATCCTTATTGTGTTAACATCAGATAGTCTTCTGGGAAATCGCACCCCATCCGGTCGCCTTAACATCTTCAATAGGAATCTTGTAACTATCGGACTGTACTTCACCATGTAATCATACTTTCCACTTGGCTGCCCCAAGGTATCCCACATGATGGTACGCCATTGCATTGTCAATCTTCAACTTAGACATTTCACAACTTCTCGCATGTGGTTTCGTAAATAGTATCTCACGGTTATCCATCATGCACCGAACACGCCTTCTCAACCAAGCACAACCATCAGCGCAGATGGGCACCAACGACAATCCTCTCGGGCATCCCGGATTGACACCGCTTGCAACAAATTCTTAACAACCATCGAGGAATGGTCAAGTCATCTATGTTGAAAACATAAGTATCGTCACCAACAAAGATTGGAACTCTTGTCATGGTTAGGCATAGGCGTTGATCACATCTTGAGTCTCAGAGGATCAAACTCAATCGCTTAGCTTCAATCATATCTTGAATCTTGTTCTTCAGAGCCCAACAATTGTCGTTGTCGTGCCCCGGCTATTGGAATGGTAAGCACACTTAGCATTAGGATTGTATTTGGAGAGGAAGTGTTGACATTCGAGGAGGATCCTCAAGGTAATCACCTGCTTCAACATGTGTTGCAAGGCTTGCGACAAAGGCATGTTGATCTTTGTAAACTGTCTTCGTGGCGCGTTCTCGTTACGTTGTCTCACCGAGGTTGTGCCGATGTAGGATTGGAGATCACAACCGCTCTACGATTGAGCACGGTCGGTCTTGGCTCGGCTTTTCCGCATACGCATTAGCTTCTTTTCTTAGCACCAAAAGATCTCTTCGCAGCATTTGAAGATGACTCTACATGAATCTTCCACTCTTGATACCGCCTTCACTAATATCAACTCGTGAATCCGGATGAAGAATTTCCAATCGATTGAAGAATGGGCCTGCCGTTGTTCCCATAAACATATCAACCAACTCCCTATTGGACAAGGGTGGTTGAACTCGCCCTAGATCTCTCCACTTGAGCATACTCTTGAACTTCTCGTCACGACCCATAGACATGCTTTGTAGTTGCATGCGAGTGGGTGTCAATTCAAGATTGTACTCATATACTGTCTCAGAAAGCATCAGCTAAGTCACCCCAAGTACGGATACGGTCATTCTCTAGCTGATAGTACCATTCCAACTGGGTTCCGGACAAACTCTCTTGAAAATAGTGCATCCACAACTTTCTATCACAGCGTGGGGATTGATCTTCTGGACATAGGACTTCAAATGCAGCTTAGGGCAAGACACCATCATACTTGGCAAAAGTAGGAACTTTGAACTTGGGAGGAATCACACCAGGAACAAGACTCAGATCATCAAAGTTCAGCCCGGACATCTTCAAGTTTTCCACAAGATTCGCACGGTCTCAAGTTGTTTGTACTTGTCATCTTCCTCAGTATTGGCCATAATCGTAGTGATCCTCTCCTCCTTTCTTTGGCTCACGTCATCACCTTCATCACCCTGGTACCCTCGCATGGACACTTCCTTCAGAGAGCTCAATACGGCCGACCACTTAGGACCCCTTTGAAACGCTCCACCCATGTTGAGGAGACCAACAACCTTCTTCTTCTTGTTGATGAGCTTCTTCAGATCTTCTTGGCCTTGGACCAAGTTGGTGAACATCATTGAACCGAGCATTCGAGCCTGAGATCTTTGACAATTGTTCAAGAGCCATTTCGCTAAAATAAATAGCGAGCAAATGAGAAAACCAATCTCAATGTACCGTGATGCAATGTTATGCTATGATATGCAATGTTTATGCGAATGCAATGCAATGTTTTCAAGGACCTAAGAGATTTAAATTTGTTAAACAAGCAATGAACAAACATTTATTAGTACTTCTCTTATTATTCTTTTTCTTTTAAGTACAAGAGATAGTTCAAAGCAATAAAAGAAAACATAAACATCCTAAAGCTCTAAGTCTCCATGGCGCTTCCTCTTGTGCCGATGTAAGCGTTGATGTTTCGCCCTCATGAAGTAGCTTGTCAACTCTAGAACTTTCTTCTCACTTGCATAACACGAGCTTCAAAGGTATCCCTTCTTCTTGTTGAATCCAGGATCTCTTCAAGTCTTCAAAATCAGAGGCATGTCGGATGGAGAACAAGATAGGTACGTCACCTATAGCAACAAGTTCCATAATTACGGTAGAACAGTGAATGGCATCATGAGGTTTTGAGCTCGAGCTCGCACCCATTTGAGGTAAGGTTCCAAGGAATGGAGTTCGTGCCCCAAAGTCTTGGTATCGCTCTTCTTTACCATGCCCCAAGCATGTATGAACCTTCGCTAATTCTCGAGATCGTGATTGTAGTCGAACACAATATCTTGGAGAAGCATATCATGTGGACCATCTTTCGAGCAAAACCAAACCGACGTAGAGCTAGAGAAAGGTTGTAAGTAATACCTTTATACCGAGTGGTACATTAGGAATTCTCCACAACGCCAATGAATGTGAAGTCCTTTGAGAGAAAAGATTCCAACGGATATCTGAATGAGAGAGTGACATTAACCTTTGAGACCATCTCAACCTTTGTTCATTCTTCAAAACTGATGGAGGAAGGTGCGAAATAAACCACCTTGAAAGTAACGGGACACAACACATGAGAGTTCCTTGTCTCTTAGTAGTACGAGGTGAGAGAATGTAGATATCTCCAAGTAAAGTAGGCACCGGATTGCGGGTAAGAAACAATTTGATGGCATTGATATCTATGAATTGATCCGAGTTAGGAAATAGAACCAAACCATAAATTAGCAAGGCCACAATGTTCTCAAATGCATGGAAACTCATAACTTTGAGGAATTCTCGGGCTTTCTTGATTAAGAACTTGGAAAGTAAACCCTTAACTCCACTTCTAGTTTCCCAATTGGCTTCAATATCTCGAGCGCTTATGTAAGGCGATGCGATGTCTTCAACTTAGGAACCTTTTCCAAACCGGTGAATGGCATTTGGTCAAGAATAGGTATCCCAAGTAGCTTAGAGAATTCTTCCATGGTAGGGACCAACTGATAATCTAGAAATGTAAAGCAATGGTGTTTCGGGTCGAAGAACTGGAATAGGACATGCATCATATCTTCAAAACCCGAGATAACCAAATCAAGTAGATAACCATGTCTTTGATGAACCGAGCATGGTCGGGAATTTCAAACCAATTCTTTGAGCTGAGAAGGTATACCCATGAAGTTGATTCGGATAGTCTTTCTAGAAGCCATAATCCCTACAAAACAGAAAGCAAAGATAAACCTAGGTCCTTGAAATAGTTAGAAATGATATGCAATGCGATGATGTCATGATGTCATGTTTAGCACACACAAACAATTCACACAATGAGTGGTTAAGGGCTTGCATGAGGTATAGGTGATTACCCCACCAAAAGTTTGAGTTGGTTCATCCTGTCCTATAATAGTAACCGGTTCTAGGAATCTCATATCACGATTTTTCGTAGGCGCTTATTTCAATACGACGCCAAGTGGTCGATCGAAAATGTCCCAAAAGTCTAATCTCAATGAGCGTAGCATCGAGTATCAACCAACCGGTCTACACACCAAAGCCGCCATCTCACTACCTCTAATGGCCAAGATGGGTCAATTAAGGTTCTAAAAGTTTAGTTAGCGCTTGATGACACCACGCAGAGCCAAATACTCTTCAATTGGGAATGAAGAGTATCGT
>CM038797.1:6190516-6289870 GCA_021764765.1 Vicia sativa | reverse complement strand
ATACCCCAAAATTTGCCCTCCATCTACTCAAGAGATTTCATACATCCATACTCAAGGATTCCTCAAGAGTCGATCGCAAACTCTCTCCTAGACAATCAACCCAAACTAGGGTTGGTATCTCTCAAGTCAAGATGGATTTCCAACATCTCCAATGGCCTCATGCCTCCTCATATGCTTCAAAGATTCTCCATGTCAAGTTTCAAGCTTCACAAGTCAAGTTTCGCATAATCGTCGATGGTCGAAAATCGTGTATGGACAAAAGTCAACTGGTCAACATACGTCAAACTTCCGATTTTTGGTCAACATCCTCATTTTGAAGTTACATTCATCATTTGATCAAGGGTTGATCATGATTCATCAAGAAAACTCAAGATTTGCCCAAAAGTCAAACTTTCTAAATTAGGGTTTCTAGATGAAAAGTCAACTCGAACTTTGACCGATCATAACTTTCATACTTTCTCGTAAATTTTCCACCACCTCTTGTTTTGAAGGAAATTCAATTTCTACAACTTCATGTCTCACAAGAATGTCCAAAAATGCTTCATTTGAGAGGTATAGCTCAAAACACATGTGTCATTTTCAAAGTCAACAAAAGTCAACTTTTGTTTTGAAGATATTTTGAGCATGGTAACTCCAATTGAGATGAGACCAAAGACATTGGTTAGAGGACTCTTAGAGCTTTCCAAAAGTCCAAGAACACTCAAAAATGTGGAAAATTGAGCAAGTTACACCATTCACAAGTTGGGCAATTTTGAAGAATGCACAAAGAGAGATACTCAAAAATCAAATCTTTGCAAACGGCCTACTTTTTCTTCATCCTAACTTGTTCCTCAAGCAATTAGAGTGTCCAAGCCCAAAATACGAATTTTTGATTTATTTTTCTATTTAATTTGTAATTTATTCATTTAAATGCAAATTAAATTTAAAATAAATTATAAAATTGAAATTAATGGCAAGATTGATTTTATTCTTTCCTTGATGTCCAATTAACTCACAAATGCTAGCCAAATCAAATTGAAGCAAAAGGCAAGATTGGATTGAAATTGATCAAATTTGAAAATTTGATTTTCATGAAAAATCAAATTTGATTATCATTGATTATTGATCAATCTTTCCAAATTCAATTCAAATCCTTCCAAAGATATATACAATGCATATCAATCAAAAGAACGAAAAATTGCTCCAACCCTATTTCAAACTCAAAATCGTGTTCTCAGCATTGGTAATCCATCCTACACTGCTTTTCAATCGATTTAAGGTGTCAAACACATTCCTTGATACCTCCTCAGAGTGATTCCATAATTTACTATCAAAACCATCAAGAATCAAGCAATCCATTTGGTTTGTTTTATTTTCAAAATTCGATTTCCATATTCATGCATTATTAATCGATTTGTTGTTGTTTTGTGTTTAGTGAGAAGCTGCAAACTTTTCCGGCACTTCGATTGATTTCATGTACGAATCGTGTATTACCATGATTAGGGTTTTGTGGATCGCTTAGGTTTCCCTAAATGGAAAAATTAGACCATGAGACCCATACCATTGCATCCTGAATGAAGTTTCCAATCGAACCATGGCTTTAATGTATTTATATTATGTGTGCCGATTTTGATAGTTGGTGACATAGCGCCGAACAAAGCCGACCGGATTTTCAAATATTTCAATTTGGAAGACGATCGTTGGCGCTGGAACGGCAAGTCGGGACGACGCGTGTCTTAGCCCACTCACCCGCTTTCCAAACAACAAGACGCTGGCTCAATTGTCAAGATATCATTTTAAGGTTTGAAAGGGATGTCCTCAGCTCGATTCTTGGTTCATAATCCCTTTTACACTTTTCCAAACTCTCATTTTTTCATATTTTTTCATATTATTTAATTTTTGCATTCAATTTTAATTTTTTCATTATTTTATTCTGCATTAAAAATTACAAAAACATTTTTTCTTTTTACATTATTTTCATAAAACCTTTATTTAATTTAATAAATTAAAAATATAATTTTTGCATGCATATTTATTTTATTTTTTATTTTACATTTAAATCATTATAAATTGCATTTTAATTATTAAATCTTTTCCAAAAAATCCCAAAAATTATTTTAGCTTATTTATCTTATTTCCAGATATATAATTTTCTCATATTAAAATTGCATTTTTCTAACATTTTCTCTTATTTCATTTCATCATATTTCCGATTTTCTTATTCTTTCACAGTTGTCCGATTCTGACGCTTTTTCTTTTATCATTCTATTTTTCCAATAATGTAACTCATGGATGTAATAGTTTAAATTAGGCTTTTATTTTCCGCAAGTTTAAATTATGTATCCGCCTAAAGCCATGTAATAGCGTAGGTTTTTCTTTCCGCACTTTACATTCCGCATTTTACTTTCCGCACCCTTATCAATTGCTAGTAATTAGGCGTATGGCAAGATAATAATTGGACATAGCTCACACTAATTTCAAGATAAAATATCTGAATTCAACACACTTCTTTCACACACGCACCCTTAGGTAATTCTCTCGATGCCTTCGATTCAAAATGGTCATGTCCTCGAACGTAGAGGTATTCTAGCACCGCTGTTCTCAAACAAATCATCATAGTCCCTTCGATACAAAGATCATAAGACCCACGATGTCGCCTCCGAATACATGATCTTGACCCTCGATGTCGCCACGAAAATGATGATAGTCCCTTCGAATGTGTGGATACTTCCTACAAGTTGCTTATGACCATCCGATGTCCTTCGAATGTCCCGCTTACATCCAACGAATGGAGCTACCTACTAACTAATGGTATGGCTAGCGCTATTCTAAAGGAATGTAGTACAACAAAACGACCAATTCGAGTGGGTAAATAAGTTTTAGTTGCTTGCTCTATCAAATGCTTTTCACACCACACACTCTTTTTCAAAGTTCAAATTTTTCAAAACAAAACATTTCCAACACTTTGTATACACCCTACATGAGTCATTACAAAGTCAAAGCGAAATGCCTTTTCAAAACATTTTGTCAAACACACGTAAAGCAATTTTAAAAGTGATCTAAGAGCAACTAAGAGCCCGTAGATAAATCACGGATGGAAAGGGGTGCTAATACCTTCCTTTTCATAACCATTCTCCGAACTCGTAATCTAACGAAGGTCTTTTTCTCATACTTTTACCTTCCCTTAATTGATAAAATAAAAGTCGGTGGCGACTCTTGCTATCCGCATTTGGATACAAAATCCTACAAAGTCGCTTTCATCAGACATGTAATCGGGCGACTGGAAACACCCAAAAGAGAGAATTGCCTTAGGATTTCTAGATAACCTTTAATGCTTTTGTTTGACTTGTATGCTTTATCTTTAAGGGTTGCTTGGGTATTATATTGTTGGGGATCCTACACCCGATCCGGTTTCCTTTTGTAAGTAGCATTAGATCATCGCGACCGCTAGACGATAACTACGGGTCAACATGATGGCTACGTTAGCGTGACACTTTGGTTGTCCCGATACTCTTCATTCCCAAGTTGAAGAAAGTATTTGGCTTCTGGTGTCATCAAGCGCTAACTAAACTTTTAGAACCTTAATTGACCCATCTTGGCCATTAGAAGGTAGTGAGATGGCCGGCTGTGTAGACCGAGGTTGGTTGATACTGATGCTACCATTGAGATTAGACTTTGGGACATTTTCGATCGACCACCTGTCAGATTGAAATAAGCGCCACGAGAAAGATCATGATATGAGATTCCTAGAACCCTTACATTATTATAGGATGTGATGAACCAACTCAAACTTTGGTGGGGTAATCACCTATACCTCATGCAAGCCTTAACCCTAGGCTCATTGTGTGAATTGTTTGTGTAAACATGACATCATGACATCATTCGTGATTGCATATCATTTCTAACTATTTCAAGGACCTAGGATTTATCTTTGCCTGCTTTTGTAGGATTATGGCTTCTAGAAAGACTATCCGAATCAACTTCACGGGTATCCTTCTCAACTCAAAGAATTGGTTTCGTAAATTCCCACCATGCTCAGTCATCAAAAGACATGGTTATCTACTTGATTTGGTTATCTCCGGTTTTGAAGAAGATATGATGCATGTCCTATTCCAGCTTCTTTGATCCAAACACCATTGCTTTACATTTCTAGATTATCGCTGGTTCCTACCTGGAAGAGTTTCTAAGCTACTGGGATACCTATTCTTGACCAAATGCCATTCACCGTTTGAAAAGGTTCCTAAGTTCAAGACATTGCATCCGCCTTTTACATCTTAAGCTCCGACATTGAAGCCAATTGGGAAACTAGAAGTGAGTTAAGGGTTTACTTTCCAAGTTCTTAATCAAGAAAGCCCGAGAATTCCTCAAAGTTATGAGTTTCCATGCATTTGAGAACATTGTGGCCTTGCTAATTTATGGTTTGGTTCTATTTCCTAACTCGGATCAATTCATAGATGTCAATGCCATCAAGTTGTTTCACCGCAATCCAAAGGCTGCCTACTTTACTTGAGACATCCCATTCTCTTCCACACTGCATTACTAAGAGACAAGGAACTCTCATGTGTTGTGTACCGTTACTTTCAAGGTGGTTTATTTCGCACCTTCCTCCATCGCTTTGAAGAACGAACAAAGGTTGAGATGGTCTCAAAGATTAATCACTCTCTCATTCCGACATCCGTTGGAATCTTTCTCTCAAAAGGACTTCACATTCATTGAGCGCCAGGAGAATTCTAATGTACCACCTTGGTATAAGGGAGGTATTACTTACAACCTTCTCTAGCTCTACGCAGTTTGGTTTTGCTCAAGAGATGGTCCACATGATATGCTTTCCAAGATATTGTGTTCGACACAATCACGATCTCCTAATTACCGACGAAGGTTTATACATGCTCATGGTAAAGAAGACCGATACTAAGACTTTGGGGCACCAACTCCATTCCTGGGAACCTTACCTCAAATGGGTGCGAGCTCGAGCTCAAACCTCATGATGCCATTCACGCCTGCTTTACCAAGAATTATGGAACCTGCTATAGGTGACGACTTACATCGTTCTCCATCCCGACATGCCTACCGATTTTGAAGACTGAAGAGATCCCTGATTCAACTTAAAGAAAGGGATACCTTGAAGCTCAAGTGTTATGCAAGTGAGAAGAAAGTCTAGAGTTGACAAGCTACCACGAGGAGCTAAACATCAACCATCGGCACCAAGAGGAAGCCCCATGGAGACTTAGAGCTTTAGGATGTTTATGTTTTCATTGCTTTGAACTATCTCTTGTACTTAAAAAGAAAAAGAATAATAAAGAAGTACTAATAAATGTTTGTTCATTGCTTGTTTAACAAATTTAAACTTTAGGTCCTTGAAAACATTGCATTGCATTCGCATAAACATTGCATATCATAGCAACATTGCATCACACTGTACATTGAGATTGGTTTTCATTTGCTCGCTATTTATTTTAGCGTAAATGGCTCTCAATGATCACAAAGATCCTGTGCCTCGTAATGCCCGCAGATGTTCACCAACTTGGTCCAAGGCCAAGAAGATCCAGAAGCTCATCAACAAGAAGAAGAAGGTTGTTGGTCTCCTCAACATGGGTAGACGCTTAAAGGGGTCCAAGTGGTCACCAGATTGAGCTCTCAAGGAAGTGTCCATACCGAGGAAAATACAGATGAAGAGCATGAGCCAAAGAAAGGAGGAGAGGATCACCTGATTATAGCCAACACTGAGGAAGATGACAAGTACAAACAACTCAAGACCGTCAATGTCTGGAAAACTTGAAGATGTCCTGAATAACTGATGATCCGAGTCTTGTTCCCGTGTTGTGATTCCTCCCAAGTTCAAAGTTCCTACTTTTAAGTATGATGGCATGTCTTGCCCTAAGTCGCATTTGAAGTCCTATGTCCGTAAGATCAACCCCACACCGATGATGTAAAGTTGGATGCACTATTTTCAAGAGAGTTTGTCCGAACCCGCTTGGAATGGTACTATCACCAGAGAATGACCGTATCCGATTGGAGTGACTTAGCTGATGCTTTCACTGACAGATGAGTACAATGTCAATTGACACCCACCGCATGCAACTACAAAGCATGTCTATGGGTCGTGACGAGAAGTTCAAGGAGTATGCTCAAGTGGAGAGATCTAGTGCGTAGTTCAACCACCCTTGTCCAATAGGGAGTTGGTTGATATGTTTATGGAACACCGACAGCCCATTCTTCAATCATCCGATTGGAAATTCTTCATCCGGATTCACCGAGCTGATATTGAAAGCGAGCGATTGAAGTCGGTATCAAGAGTGGGAAGATTCATGTAGAGTCATCTTCAAATGTCGCAAGAGATCCTTTGGTGCTAAGAAAGAAGCCAATGCTCGGTATGGTCGAAAAGCCGAGCCAAGACCGACCGTGCTCAATCTGTGGGGCCAGGATCTCCAATCCTACATCAAGACAACCTCACGAGACAACGCGCAGAACCGTAACGCGCCACGAAGACAGCCATTAAGATCAACATGCCTTTGTCGCAAGCCTTGCAACACATGTTGAAAGCAAAGCCGACACCTTGAGGATCCTCCTAATGTCAACACTCCGAATACAATCCTAATGCTAAGTGTGCTTACCATTCCAGCCTGCACATAATCGACAATTGTTGGGCTCAAGAACAAGATTCAAGATATGATCCAAGCGATTGAATTTGATCCTCCGTGAGACCGAATGTGATCAACGCCCTATGCCTAACCATGACAAGAGTTCCAATGTCACAGACGATACTTATGTTTTCAACATAGATGACTTGACCATTCCTCTCGATGACCGTAAGAAGAATTTGTTGCAAGCCTGTCAATCCGTGATGCCCAGAGAATTGTCGCTGGTGCCCATCCGCACCGATGGTCAGGCTTGGTCGAGAAGACGGTTCAAGGCATGATGGATAACCGTGAGATACTATTTCCAAACCACCGCGTAAGTTGTGTGAAGAAATGTCTAAGTTGAAGATTGACAATGCGAATGAAACTGCACTCCATCTGTGGGATACCTTGGGGCAGCCAAGTGGAAAGTATGATTACATGGTGAAGTACAAGTCCCGATAGTTACAAGATTCCTATTGAAGATGTTAAGGCGACCGGATGGGGTGACGATTTCCGTAAGACTATGCCGATGTTAACACAATAAGGATTTCCTCCTCCGATCTCGTGCCTAGAGTGGCACCTCTCATTATCACTTCTCCAAGGCCGTTCCATATTCCTCCCGACAAGGCTATCCCTTGGAATTATGGAGCCGATGTTTACTATCATGGCGTCAAGCAAGATCCTCCGACCATTGAAGATCTTATCAAGTTTCTATTCTCGACATTGACAACATCACCGGATCCAAGAAGGTGACCGTAACCGAAGGGTATTCTTCCGCAGATCT
Organism: Vicia sativa; assembly: GCA_021764765.1. Lineage (NCBI taxonomy): Eukaryota > Viridiplantae > Streptophyta > Magnoliopsida > Fabales > Fabaceae > Vicia > Vicia sativa. The sequence continues at coordinate 6,282,487 of CM038797.1, read as the reverse complement.
CCTCCAAAAGACATCGCGACTCCACCGCATTCCGCCTACTCAATCAATATCCCTAGAGGGAAAGAACCAAAGACTCATCCCGCCAACCAAGTACCAAAGGAAGTTATCAAGACACCTCCAAACAAGAAATGGAGGAAATTCAAGATCATCAAGAAGAGTGATTACAATGTGTGGAATGCTTGGGATGATCTGTCCAAGATCTCCATGCTTGCTCGCTTCTTGTGCTCGAGGCTCATGCTAATGCCTTGGTGAAGTTTCTCAAGAATGCTCATGTGCCGCAAGACACTACCACGATCAATTCAAGTTTGTATTGCTAGCCCTGGCCGCCAACAACGGCCTAGGCTTCTCGATGTCGATTTGACTCCCGCCTAAAGAAACATAACAAAGCCTTGCACATCTCTCGTTGAATGCAAGGGCACTACATTGTCTCATGTTTTGTATACCGCCCTCGCCTCAATATCCTTCCGAAGATCGCTTTTGATCGACTTGATGTCGAAGGGTTGGTTCGAGACCCAAAGACATTATTGTGAGAGCTTTTGATGGTTCTAAGCTAACGTACTTGGAGAGCTCATGCCTCATAAAGTCGGTTCCCACTTTTGACTCCACTTTCTTTGTCATGGACATCCGTCCGCTTATTCTTGCCTACTTGACGCCTTGATACAAAGGGCAAGTACTCTACCTTACATCGGTTCAAATACCCGTGAAAGGGAAGGTTGTCACAAGATGGTGAAGAAGAGTATATGGTCACCATCTACAATCCTTCCGATATCTCGAGATGGAGGGTGAATTCTTCGAGACTCCGTCAAGCTTTTGAAACAATACCCGAGTCATGCCGCTGACTCTCCCGCCACTCTGAAGTTACACAAGTTCCGCCTAGGGCCTCACGAAAGATGCTCAAGCCATCGTTGAACAAGGAGGTAGTGCTATTTGGGACCCCGATCTTCCTTTCAAATTTGACAAGACCGGTTTAGGCTTCACTATCAAGGGTCAAGATGATACGCGAACGCAAGCCGCCAACTTCCTTTCCGCGACGCCGAGTGGAATCCATGCTATAGAAGACGACAACGACTTCGACATCGCAAGTGGATCTTCCCAACTCAGATCATGGGCTCAAGAATTGGAAGATCAAGACGCTATACCAATCTCCTTTAGCCGTGAGTAATTGCTTGTTTTGTTTTACTTTTCGATTTCTTTATGTTTCGAACAATAAACTTTGAAAGCCTAGTGCCTTCCGGGCATCATGGCTCGCTTCGAGGGTTTTTATCCGTCGCTTATGATTTTCATTCAATAAATTCGCTGGACTTTGCATTCAATTGTTTGTTTTCTTTACTTTATCACCCCTTCAAAAAGCTATGTGTTTCTTATACACACCCACGTGATACATCGCAGTAATCACTCGAATCTCGTTAATAACAAATGCTAGTGCTAAATATGACTTTGATAATCCGATCTACCAAGTCAAGACGAAAGTGAGGAAGATTGTGAAGTGCCGAGAACTTGCCGACCGCTACAAAGAAGAAGAGCGAGTTATACCACACACGAAGAGCAAGTTGAGGTTGTGAATTGGGTACCGATTAAGATGAAAAGAGATCAAGATAGGAGGGTCTTGAGAAAAGTGTTAAAGAAAGGTTGGTTCGATGCTACGAGACTATATTGAGGTTTTTGCTTGGTCATACGAAGACATGCCTGGTTTAGACATTGATATTGTGGTACACCGATTGCCGAAAAAGAAGGTTTTCTCCCAAGAAATGTCTGTCTGAAGCGCCCCGAGATGTCGAGAAAATCAAAGCCGGGTTATGAAGCGCTCAACGTTGGTTTTTAGTCACACCTCTTATCCCCAAAGGTTGCAAATGTGGTACCCGTGCCTAAGAAGGATGGTAAAACGAATGTGTGGATTACGTAGATCTGAACAAAGCGAGTCCGAAAGACGATTTCCCACTTCCTCATATTGATGTTCGTTGACAACACCGCCAAAGATAAGGTTTCTCCTTCATGGATGGTTTCTCCTACAATCGATCAAATGGCCTCCAAGACATGGAGAAGACTACTTTGTTACACAAAGGCACTTTCGCTACAAGGTTATGCCGCTTGATGAAGAACGCAGCGCCACTTATCGGCTATGGTGACATTATTTCATGACATGATTCATCACGAGATAGAGGTCTACGCCGACGACATGATAGCTCGATCCTGCATCAAAAGAACATCTAGATCATTTGCGTAAACTGCTCGCAGTTGAAGAAGTACAAATCGAGATTAATCCTAACAAGTGCACTTTGGAGTCGATCCGAAAACTCCTAGGGTTTAGTCAGGAAGAGGTATTGAAGTTGATCCCGCCAAGGTTAAAGCTATTCAAGAGATGCCAGCCCCCGCACCGAGAAGGAAGTCGAGGTTTCTTGGGCCGATTGAACTACATTGCCGATTCATTGCACACCTAATCGCTACTTGGAGCCAATCTTCAAGTTACTTAAGAAAGATCAATAGTGGAATGGAACGATCGCTGATCGCTTTTGACAAAATCAAGGAGTACCACAGTAATCCTCCTATCCCGATGCCGGGCCAAGACCTCTTATCATGTACTGATGTAAAGTGTTAGAGAACTCAATGGGTGTGTGTTGGGGCAACATGACGAGTCGGTCGAAAGAGCATGCAATATACTACCTTAGCAAAAGTTTACCGACCGTGAAACAAGATACACACCGAGAAAACTTGCAACGCTTTGGCTTGGGTCACCGACTAAGACAAGATATGTTGACTCACACTACCTTGTTGATTTCAAGATGGATCCGATAAAATACATCTTTGAGAAACCGCCTCTCCGAAGAATAGCAAGATGGCAAATGATCTTGACCGAATATGACATCCAAGACACTTCTTTAAAGCGATCAAAGGAAGTGTGGTAGCCATCATTTGGCCCATCAAGCCGTAGATGACTACGCCTATGCGTCAATTTCCGCATGAAGATGTTCTACTAGTTACAGACATAAGAACAGTGCCCATTTAAGGACCCGAACAAGGATCCCGATGGACTATGGTTTTGATGGAGCCTCAAACGCACTTGGCAATGGCATTGGCGCCATCATTACATCCCTACAAAGTGACATACGCCTTTCACCGCCAGATTATGTTTCAGCTTGCACTAACAACATGGCCGAAAGCACGGCATCATGGGTCTTAAAGTCGCTATTGACTTAAGAATCAAGTTCTTACAAGTGTATGGAGACTCACCTAGTGATCACCGACATAGGAGTGATACGAAGCATCCGAATCTCATTCCATATCGAGAGCATGTTCGAGTTTGATTCATCAAGAGATTACTTTTGATCACATTCCACGAGAAGAGAATCGGCAATGCACGGCTACTATGTCGCCTATGTTCAAGGTTAGATGGGACAACGAGGCTCCCGATCATCATTGAGAAGTTTGACGAACCAACAGATTGTTATGAGCTTGACGCTAAGAGAAACCTTGGTACTTGACGTGAAGAGGTATCTCGAGACTCGTGAATATTCCGCAGGGCATCTGTTAATGATAAGAAGTTCATGAGAAGATTTGCATCCAAATTCTTCCTCAAAGAACGACATCTTATACAAGCGCAACCACGACTTGTGCTTACTCACTGTAGACCGTAAAAAAGAATACGTATCATGGAAGAGTTACACGGGCTAATTTGGTACCCACTCCAAGGGACACCATGGCTAAGAAGATTTTGAGAACAAAGTTACTATTGGTCCACCATGGAAGTCGATTGTCACCGCTTATGCTCGATCTTGTCACAAGTGCCGATTTATGCCAAAGTGCACGTACCTCAAAGACTCAATGTTTTAACTTCTCCGTGGCCTTCGCAATGTGGGGCATTGACATGATTGAGAAATCAAGCCCACGGCTTCCAATGGACATCGCTTCATCCTTGTGGCAATAGATTATTTCACCAAGTGGGTAAGCCTCGTATGCATCCTGCTACCAAGAATGTCTGGGCTCGATTCATCAAACATAATCTTATCTCGCGGTATGGCACTCGAAGGATTATCACATAACGGTTCCAATCTCAACAATAAGATGATCACCGAACTCGCATGCAGCTCAAGATCAAGCATCACAATCATCCTTATCGGCCTAAGATGAATGGCGAAGCCGCCAACAAGAACATTAAGAAGATTATACAAGATGACAAAGACTTACAAAGATTGGCATGAGATGTTACCATTTGCTCTTCATGGTTATCGACCACAAAGACGGACATCAACAGGGCAACCCCTTCTCTGTATACGGTATGGCCGCCTTACCCATCGAGGTTCGGGACACCTCAACCGTAGTCCTCCAGAGGCAGAGTTAGATGAAGACGATTGGGTCTGCACTGCCTTGACCGATTAATTTGATTGATGAGAAACGACTCGCATCCATCCGCCATGGATGATTTATCAAACGAATGATCGAGCATTTAACAAGAAGGTCAAGCACCGAGTATACCAAGTCGGTGATCTAGTAGTCAAGCGATCATTCTTCCACAAGGTGATCCTGTGGGCAAATGGACTCCCACCCACGAGGGACCGTTTGTAGTCAAGAAGATTTTCCGGCGGAGCTATGATGCTTAGCACCATGGATGGTGAAGACTTCCCACACCGTGAACGCAGATATAGTCAAAAAATACAGAAAGAGACCCGCTAGGTCGATGAACCTAGGCAAAATAAGAGATCCTGGCGAACCAAAAAGGTTCGGGCAAAATAAAGGATATATACAAAACATGTACACCGCAAGTCGAAAACCCAAAAGGGCTTGGGCAAAAAGGGTATCCTTAGACCTAAAACCGAAAGGGCGGTCTAGGCAAAAGTTAGGATTTAAGCGCACGACTATGTCTCTTCCGATCATCCGCTCTGCACTACTATCAAGATTCAAGATTCAAATGGCGAAGATCGCCTACTCACTTTCTATTGAAGAAGGAGATGAGATAGTCGAAATATATGAGTACTAGCATAGTTGGGACTTAACGAGATTGTTTCCGCATAGCTTTTTACCTTTCTTGTGTACAAACTACTTGGCCATACGCCACCTTTCAAATAAATACAAGTTCTTTCGCTTTACAATTCTCACTGTTGACGGTTTGCAATAAGTCCAACGTTTGCTTTGAATGATTATACGCACTTGACAATAAGAATCTGATCACAAACATACGAAAAGTGAATATGCAAAAGTACTTACTACAGTGTCCGGAATCGATGACGACGAAAGTCAACGAATAGTTCCCCACAGAGCATAAAGGTGTCACTCACAACACACCTTCCCCCAACCGAGCAACGTTACATCAGTCTCCAAGCAGTAACACTTCATCCCTAGCGGATATTTCTCAATCCTCCCCCTTCTCCCCGGCAGCGGTATCCAGACTCGAAACTTGGTCAGATAGTGCATCGGAGGAAGCATACACCTTTTATTCCCCAGCCAGAGATTACAACGGACCTGACTCTTCTAGCCCGGTCTCAAGAACCATCAAATGCTCTCCAATGAGATCTACACTGGAATCCCCAGAGAGCGCCTCTTAAATTTCACAGGATCTACATACAAGGTCCTCAACAGATCGCCTCCCAGACTCTCCTCAGCAGGGTCTATATATGAGATCTCCGACAACGAGCCTCTCAAATCTCTACCTTCCTCAACAATATCTAGACCCAAGACTTGGTCAGATAGTGCATCGGAGGAATCCAAGATATCTTTCTTCTCCTTCAAAAGCAGGGTTCTCACCTACTCAATTCCCCAAGCGGAAGTTAGAAATCCTCAAACGTAACATCCGTGATCTTCTCCAAGATGGATATGTTTTGAAATATCACAACATCTATCATTCATACATTCTCATAAAGTCATAATTCATGCATATGTCATTCATATACACCATCATGCATCATACTTTGCATAAAACTAACAAATATTCTATCAAAGTTTCTCTTGTTTTCTCCAGAACAGGTAATAGTCACTTCTGACGCAAACAGGTCTAGGATTAAGCCCCGAGCCGACGGAAAACTATCTCGAAGACCGCCAGAAAAAGTCCAGATTAAGCCCCGAGCCGACGGGAAAGCTATCTCGAAAGACCGCCTCCGACGATCGTCCAGATTAAGCCCCGAACCGACGGAAAACTATCCAAAGACCACCTCTGGTTATCCTCCGATAACAGGCAATGGATCAACACCCGATGCACAACAGGGAAGCTATCCACATTCTCGCCAACTACAATCTCTCCCAGAGTAATCAGCACGAAGATTTATTCTGATTATCAACAGCAGCTACAGAGTCTAGCGTACGACTCAGTTGCCTTGGATGGCATCTTAAGCCCATCTCCGACTACTTATCAACAGTGCTTCACTTTCAGAATGCTGCATATATGGTTAAAAATCAATACAAACCAATAACTTCATTCAAAGATGAGCACGAAGTCTGACGTACGACTCCCTCCGGATGGCATCTTAAGCCCATCTCCGCGTTCCTTCCACTTCCAGGAACATCTACAGAGTCTAACATACGACTCACTCCCCAGCAGTGACCTTTCCAGATGGCATCTTAAGCCCATCTCCGTCAGCCCTCCTATTAACAACCTCGAGTCTAGCTGACGACTGCTCCCAAATAAGTCTCCAACTTCTCCAAATGGCATCAGAAGCCCATTCCCCGCACCATCTACCAACCCAGTGCAAATTGTATTTTGTTCAATCATCTTCTACCTCCAGTCACGAGACAAGCATGTCAATCTAAACCTTCCAAAGACAAGAAGATTGAACAGGGCATCATACCCCAAAATTTGCCCTCCATCTATTCAAGAGATTTCATACATCCATACTCAAGGATTCCTCAAGAGTCGATCGATAAGCTCTCTCCTAGACAATCAACCCAAACTAGGGTTTGGTATCTCTCAAGTCAAGATGGATTTCCAACATCTCCAAAGGCCTTCATGCCTCCTCATATGCTTCAAAGATTCTCCATGTCAAGTTTCAAGCTTCACAAGTCAAGTTTCTCGCATAATTGCTCGATGGTCGAAAATCGTATGGACAAAAGTCAATCGTGGTCAACATACGTCAAAGCTTCGATTTTTGGTCAACATCCTCATTTTGAAGTTACATTCATCATTTGATCAAGGGTTGATCATGATTCATCAAGAAAACCCAAGATTTGCCCAAAAGTCAAACTTTCTAAATTAGGGTTTCTAGATGAAAAGTCAATCGAACTTTGACTCGATCATAACTTTCTCATACTTTCTCGTAAATTTTCCACCACCTCTTGTTTTGAAGGAAATTCAATTCTCTACAACTTCATGTCTCACAAGAATGTCCAAAAATGCTTCATTTGAGAGGTATAGCTCAAAACATTACAGTCATTTTCAAAGTCAACAAAAGTCAACTTTTGTTTTGAAGATATTTTGAGCATGGTAACTCCAATTGAGATGAGACCAAAGACATTGGTTAGAGGACTCTTAGAGCTTTCCAAAAGTCCAATAACACTCAAAATGTGGAAAATTGAGCAAGTTACACCATTCACAAGTTGGGCAATTTTGGAAGAATGCACAAAGAGAGATACTTCAAAAATCAAATCTTTGCAAACGGGCCTACTTTTTCTTCATCCTAACTTGTTCTCAAGCAATTAGGAGTGTCCAAGCCCAAAGCCACGAATTTTGATTTATTTTTCTATTTAATTTGTAATTTATTCATTTAAATGCAAATTAAATCTTAAAATAAATTATAAAATTGAAATTAATGGCAAAGATTGATTTTATTCTTTCCTTGATGTCCAATTAACTCACAAATGCTAGCCAAATCGAATTGAAGCAAAAAGGCAAGATTGATTGAAATTGATCAAATTTGAAAATTTGATTTTCATGAAAAATCAAATTTGATTATCATTGATTATTGATCAAATCTTTCCAAATTCAATCTCAAATCCTTCCAAAGATATATACACAATGCATATCAATCAAAAGAACTAAGAATTGCTCCAACCCTAGTTTCAAACTCAAAAATCGTGTTCTTGAAGCAATTGGCAATCCATCCCACACTGCTAATCGACTTTAAGGTGTCAAACACATTCCTTGATACCTCAGGAGTGATTCCAGATACCTACTTCATCGAAAACCTTCAAGAATCAAGCAATCCCAGTTTCGGTTTGTTCTTATTTTCCAAAATTCGATTATCCATATTCATGCATTATTAATCCGATTTGTTGTTGTTTTCGTGTTTAGTGAGAAGCTTACAAACTTTCTGGGCACTTCGATTGGATTTCTATGGCCAGAATCGTGTATTACCATGATTAGGGTTTATGTGATCGTTTTAGGGTTTCCCTATACAGGAAAAATTAGACCATGAGACCCATACCATTGCATCCGGAATGAAGTTTCCAATCGAACCATGGCTTTAGAATGTATTTATATTGTGTGTGCTGCATTTTTGATATTAGTTGGGACATACGAACAAAAGCCGACGCTGGATTTTCAAATATTTGAATCGGAGAAGATCGATGGCGAGAACTAAGAAGTCGGGACGACGTGTCTTAGCCCACTCACCCTTTCCAAACAAGGCGCACGCTGCCTGCTTGGTCAAGATATCATTATGTTTGAGGATGTCTCCGGCTCGATTCCCGGTTCGCATAACCTTTTACACTTTTCCAAAACTCTATTTTCATATTTTTTTTCATATTATTTAATTTTTGCATTCAATTTTAATTGTTTTCATTATTTTTATTCTGCATTAAAAAAATTACCAAAAACATTTTTTCTTTTTACATTATTTTCATAAAAACCTTTATTTAATTTATCAAATTAAAAAATATAATTTTTGCATGCATATTTATTTTATTTTTATTTTAGCATTTAAATCATTATAAATTGCATTTTAATTATTAAATCTTTTCCAAAAAAAATCCCAAAAAATTATTATAGCTTATTTATCTTATTTCAAAGATGTAATTTTCTCATATTAAAATTGCATTTTTCTAACACCTTCTCTTATTTCAATTTCATCATATTTCCGATTTTCTTATTCTTTCACTGTCTCGATTCGGACGCTTTTTATCATTCTATTTTTTCCAATAATGTAACTGCTCATGGGATGTAATAGTTTAAATTAGGCTTTTATTTTCCGAAGTTTAAATTATGTATCCGCCTAAAGCCATGTAGCGTAGGTTTACCTTTCCGCACTTTACATTCCGTGATTTTACTTTCCGCACCTTTATCAATTGCTAGTAACTAGGCGTATGGCAAGATAATAATTGGACATAGCTCACACTAATTTCAAGATAAAATATCCGAATTTGACACACTTCTTTCACACACGCATCCCTTAGGGTAATTCTCTCTCGATGCCTTTCGATTCAAAATGGTCATGTCCCTCGAACGTAGAGGTATTCTAGCACCGTTGCCTTCCGAACAAATCATCATAGTCCCTTCGATACAAAGATCATAAGACCCACGACGTCCGAATACATGATCTTGACCCGATTGTCGCCACGAAAATGATGATAGTCCTTCGAATGTGCTAGGATACTTCCCAAGTTGCTTTATGACCATCCGATGTCCCTTCGAATGTCCCGCTTACATCCAACGAATGGAGCTACCTACTAACTAATGGTATGGCTAGCGCTATTCTAAAGGAATGTAGAAGTACAACAAAACGACCAATTCTGAGTGGGTAAATAAGTCTTTTAGTTGCTTGCTCTATCAAATGCTTTTCACACCACACACTCTTTTTCAAAGTTCAATTTCTCTTCAAAACGAAACATTTCCGAACACTTTGTATACACTCCTACATGAGTCATTACAAAGTCAAAGCGAAATGCCTTTTCAAAACATTTTGTCAAACACACAGAAAGCAATTTTAAAAAGTTATCTAAGAGCAACTAAGAGCCCGTAGAATAAATCATGGATGGAAAGGGTGCTAATACCTTCCCTTTTCATAACCATTCTCCCGAACTCGTAATCTAACGAAGGTCTTTTTCTACTTTTACCTTCCCTTAATTGGATAAAATAAAAGTCGGTGGCGACTCTTGCTATCCGCACATTTGGATACACAAAATCCTACAAAGTCATTCACAGATCACAAGGCCCCTGTTCGAACCTGTGGACCATTCTTTTTCCTTTTTCCACAAACTTGCATTTTCTAACATATTTTCTATTTTCTTATTATTTTAATATTTTCATCATATTTTAATTATTTTCATATTTTTATTATGCATTTAAAAATTACCAAAAACATTTATTCTTTTTGCATTCACATCCTGAAAATGTTTATTTAATTTAATAAATTTAAAATATAATTTTGCATGCATATTTATTTTATTTATAATTTAGCATTTAAATCATTATAAATTAGTTTTAAATTACTAAAATGCATCTAAAAAATCCCAAAAAATTATTGTAGTATATTTATCTTATTTCTAGCATATATTAATTTTCTCATATTAAAACTTGCATTTTTCTAACATTTTTTCTCTTGTTCGATTCATATTGCATTTTCCGATTTCTTCTTTCACTGTGTCGTCCGATCTGACGCTTTTTATCATATTATTTTTCAATTATGTAACTGTTTATGGGATGTAATAGTTTAATTTAGGATTTTATTTTCCGTATTTTGAATTATGTATCTGCCCTAAAGCCATGTAATAGCGTAGGACATTTTACCTTTCCGCACTTTACATTCCGCATTTTACTTTCCTCACCCTATCAATTGCTAGTAATTAGGCGTGTATGGCAAGACTAAAATTAACTTAGCCCACTAATTTTCTAGATAAAATATCTGAATTTGACACACTTTTCTCACACATGCACCCTTAGGGTAATTCTCTTCGATGCCTTTCGATTTCAAATGGTCATGTCCTCGAACGTAGAGGTATTCTAGCACTGTTTTCAAACAAATCATCATAGTCCCTTCGATACAAAGATCATAGACCCACGATGTCGCCTCCAAATACATGATCTTGACCTCGATTGTTTAAAATGATGATAGTCCTTCGAATGTGCTAGGATACTTCCTACAAGTTGCCTTCTATGACCATCCGATGTCCCTTCGAATGTCCCGCTTACATCCAACGAATGGAGCTACCTACTAACTAATGGTATGGCTAGCGCTATTCTAAAGGAACGAGAAGTACAACAAAATGACCAATTCGAGTGGGTAAATAAGTCTTTAGTTGCTCGCCTATCAAATGCTTTTCACACCACACACTTTTTCAAGTTTCAAACTCTTTTCAAAACAAAACATTTCCGAACACTTTGTATACACTCCTACATGAGTCATTACAAAGTCAAAGCGAAATGCCTTTTTCAAAACATTTTTGTCAAACACACAGAAAGCAATTTTAAAAGTGATCTAGAGCAACTAAGATCCCGTAGATAACTACGGATGGAAATGGGTGCTAATACCTTCCCTTTTCATAACCATTCTCCGCACTCGTAATCTAACGAAGGTCTTTTTCTGTACTTTTACCTTCCCTTAATTGGATAAAAATAAAAGTCGGTGGCGACTCTTGCTATCCGCACATTTGGATACAAAATCCTACAAAGTCAGTTCACCGTATTACACCTTTCAAATACAATGATCATGTCCCTCGAACGTAGGAGTACCATTAGCAAAGACGTTTATGAATAACATCATCACAGTCCCTTCGATATAAAGATCATAGTCCCTCGTTGACCCTCGATGTTGCCTACGAATATATGATCTCGTCCCTCGGTTGTTGTCTATGAATAAGTGATGATCGTCCCTTCGAATTTCTAAGGTATCCCTACATGTTTCCTTCTATGACCATACGATGACCCTATGATTGTCCCTTCACATCCAACAGATAAAGTTACCTACCAACTAATGGTATGGATAGCCTTATTCTAAAGGAGAAGGAAAATAATATGAAAGCAACCATTCTGAGTAGGTAAATAAGACTCTATTGTTTGCTCCAATCAAAATGCTTTTCACACCTCACACTTTTCAAAAAATATTTTCAAACACTTTGTATACATTCCAGCGAGAATCATTACAAAGTTAAACATTTTCCAAACAAACATTTTCGAACACTTCGTATACATTTTAACGAGAATCATTACAAAGTCAAAAATAAATTTCTTTTCAAATACTTTTCAAACTAAACAAACACAGAAAGAAATTTTTCAAAGTGAGCTAAGCAAGTAAGAGCCCGTAGATAACTACCGATGAAAAGGGTGCTAATACCTTCCCTTTTCATAATTGCCTCCCGTACTCAGAATCTAACGAAGGTCTTTTCCTATTCTTTTCACCTTCCCTTTATTGGATAAAAGAAAAGTCGGTGGAGACTCTTGCTATTCGCAACATTTTCGATAAAACGCAAAACAAACAAGTCAGTTCTCCCACCGTGTTACAGAAAGGGTGCTAACACATTCCCTTTTCATAACTACCTCCCGTACTTATAATCGATAAAAGGTATTTCCAGTTCTTTTCACCTTTCCTTTATTGGATAAAAGAAAATTCGATGGCGACTCTTGCTAACCGCAATATTTGCGATAAAACGCAAAACAAACAAGTCAGTTCTCCCACCGTGTTACAATTGGGTATGTGGAGAACCCTGAAAGCTTAGGATTTCCCCTTGAAAAGGAACTTGCGAATGATTTGATATTTCAATCGTTGCCATAGATCTTATGTCAATTTGTCCTGAATTTCAACATGAGTGACATGGGCAAAAGTCTTCCAGAATAGCTAATCATGTTAAGAACAACTGAGCAGAATGTGAAGTCAAAAGGGAGGTCTATTCTGATGGTCAAGAATGGAAAAAAGTTGAACAAAAGGCCCACCAAGCAGGTTGGTAAAGGGAAAGGAAAGGAAGTTTCCAAAGGAAAGGAAGTTGCCAAATCCAAACCTACTGTTCATGCCTTAAATCCTAGTGGAGGCATAGAAAAAGAGGGAATTTTCTTCCATTGCGGTAAGACCAGACACTGGAAGAGAAACTTCCCAAAGTACCTAGAAGATAAGAAGAATGTAGTAGAGACTTCGAATTCAAGTATTTTTGTTATAGAAGTTAGTTTATCTACTTCTGCATCTTAGGTATTAGATACTGGATGCGGTTCTCACATTTGTACCAATGTGTAGGGGTTTAAAAGGAGTAGAGAATTGGCAAAAGGTGAAGTTGATTTACGAGTTGGCAATTGAGAAAATGTTGCTGCTTTAGCTGTAGAAACTTATGTATTAAATTTACCTAGTGGTTTAATAATTCAGTTAGAGAACTATTATTATGTCCCTGCAATTAGTAGGAATATTATTTCTGTTTCTTGTTTGGACAAGTTTTTTTTCTCATTCATAATAAAAACAATTGTTTCCCTATTTATTTGAATGACATATTTTATGCTTCTGTACAAATGAACAATGGATTTTATGTCCTTGATCTTGAAATGCCGATTTATAACATTAATACTAAAAAGATTAAACCTAATTGTTGCACCCCAAATTTTACCCTGTTATTTTTCTACTCGCATTATATTTAAAATAAAAAAACAGTCATTCACACATTGCATTCGCATAATTTCGTCGTATTTAAATTGACCAAAAGTTAGTTTAAATTGATGTTTGCATCGTTTTTTAGTTGTAAAATACCTGTTATGTTACTTCATGCATTTTTACCTCTCTCTCTGTTTATTGCATTGATTTTTAAATTATTTATATGTCGGTGATATCGATATTTCGATTTTATAAATAGACTGTTAAAAGCGATCCGACATCGTAAAAATTAGCGGAGAAAATATTTCAAGTTTTCATCTTTTATTCATCGCTTTATGAATCTACGTGTCGCGAGGTCATGAAAATGTGTTCTCCTAATTTTTCTACATTTCAAGTCTCTTTTAACCGTGGAGCTTAAAGCGGATATTCTTTGTTATCATTTTATTTCAATTGTAAATATTTTGATAATTTTTCTTTAATCTTTGATACCCGTGGTTTATTTTAATGTACTGATTTATTTTTTTCGGATAATTTATTTTTCAAACTTTTACCATTTTTGACAATTTTAAGTGTCCATTTTTTATCTTCAAAAATCAAAACAAAAATATTTTCAAATAGTTTATTTTTTACACTTTTGGGCCAAGTAGCCCATTTTATCATTAAGGTCATTTTGGGTATTATAAAAAATTGCCAAAACCTAATTTCATGTATATATATACATGTTATAATTTGTTTAAGAAAAGAGAGGAGGAAGAGGAAACCAGAAACGGCACAGAGCTAGAACTCACAGTCCAATTTTCTTCCTTTTGTCCATCCATAAACTCTTGCTCTCTCACTACCACCTTCCTTCTCACCCTTGTTTTCTCATAACCACCACCATAACAACCTACAACGTTTTCATTATGCTTATTTTTTTTCTATTCTTTCTTATTTAATCAACATAGATTAGTGTTTTATTTTATTTTAAATTATAGAAGTGATGCTGTGTTTGTTTTTTTTAATTGTTACGTACAGTTTTTAATTGGTTATTCATATGATATTTAGTGTGTTTTTATTGGTTATTTTTTGTATTAGTTTTCAATTTCAATTTCATTTTGACATTTCTCCTATTATTAAAAATAAAAACCACAAAAATATTTTCAAAACCCTCTGAAGTCTTAACTTTAGTTTGGTGATTTTATTTATTTATTTTAATTTCTAAATCATTTTTATTTTAGCATTAAATAAGTGTTTGTGTGATATTTTTGTGCTAGTTCATGTTTTCTAATTTTATTTTCAATCTTTTCTTAACGATAAAAAATCCCTGGATGTTTGAAATATTTTTTTTTACATAATTTTTGTTGAATGATTTGTTTCTATTTCAAAAAAAAACTAGTTGTCAAGTTTGATTCAATAGGTTTGGTGCTAGTTTTGATCTTTTGATTTCATTTTCCATATTCTTTCCATGTAGAAATGAGGCAAAGATGTGTATCTGACCTATAAATGTGTGAAGATCATATACATGATTTTTATTTGAATTTTAACATAACTTTGCTAATTTTACTTGATTTAATTTTGAAATAAATCCATTTGATGCTTGGCTTGACAAATAAGGGTTTCATTTGGTTATTTTTGAACATGTTTCGATGATAATATTTGGCCAAAGTATGGATACGTGTATGCTTCAGGATCATACAAATTTGATTGTACTTCAATTTTTTTTATAATCTCGTTTACTAACTATTTTCTGATTTATTGTAATTTCATTTTATTTTATCCCACTCATTTTACTAATATATTTGTTATTTGTGTAGACATCCGAGGATTAATCGGAACATTCAATTTCTTTTAGCATATATACACTTTTATCATTAGCATTTTAATATTCATATTAGTATTTTTATTTAATATTTAATATTGTACATACAATATACTTGCATTTTTATTTTATATTTTATACCGTAAATATAATTATACTTAGTATTATTGTTTATCTTATATTTTATACTGTAAATATATTATACATGTTTTTTTATTTCTTATATTTATTATTGTAAATATTTACTATATACATACCACTTTATTATTATATTTTATCTATTAATTCGTAAATAAGTTCGAATTTATATTATAATAATCTTCTCCGCATAGCATTTTCTTAGTATTAATTTCTATAGTCTATTCTAGTTAACCAAATAAAATGCAAATAATACAATCATCGACATTTAAATTTCTTCGCATTCTATTCTAATCAATTTACTGTTTTCTTCTTTAATTCAATTTATCCCCATTCAAAAATTGTACCCCAATTCCCTTGTTGCGTTGTAAATAATTTTACCGCTTTCTATTTTATTTTACCGCTTAATTCCATTTATATTTGATGTATCCTCTCCCAAAAACAATTCTTGTAATAATTTAGTGCGCATTTATTTTATTTTAATTTAATCACACTTACACAAAAACTAAAAATCATTTTTTAAACTAATAATTGTAAATCATTTTAAACCCGTAAGTCGACAAAGCTACGGTCGAATGACCTCACATGCACACATGTACGCTTGATCCCGGCCTTCTTACATGAGTTTATTTCGATTAATTGTTCCAATTAATCGTTATAGTAGACTAGCCCACTTTGCTAGTACACATGTAATTTAATTATTTTATATTTAGGTTGACCACCTTGTATGGGCTTTGTCGATTTTACTTGTGATTTACAATTATCTCGATCCTATTCTCTCTCCATTCACCAAGCATTTAAAACACTTTCAATAAAATTCGACCCAACGTCGAGTCTTCTTCTCAAACCTCGATCCAACGTCAAGTTTCTTTCAAAAATCAATTTTTCTACAAAACAAAAGAAAAACGTGGTGCTATGGTATTTAAGTAAATCGTTAGAGGACAACCCGACGATTTAATTAAAATGTAAAGTATTTGGGCCATTAGAGGGTAACCCAATGACTTAAATACTTTATTCCATACACTTAGTAAAAGTGACGTCGAGTCTTTTTCTCAAACCTCGATCCAACGTCGAGTTATTTCAAAAATGAATTTCTACAAAAAAACATAGTGCTATGGTATTTAATTGAACCGTTAGAGGATAGCCCGACGATTTAATTAAGATGTAGAGTATTTGGGCCATTAGAGGGTAACCCAATGACTTGAATACTTTATTCCATACACTTAATAAAAGTGAACTTTGTTTCACCTCACATTTTCATAATAAAGATTTTGGATGAGAGATGATCGGTTGACCTCAATCACCAATCTCGAGTAGTTAATCGTTAGAGGATAGCCCAACGTTTTGGTACTTGTCATCCACAATTTAAAATCAATTCCAACACATTCAATATCTTTTGTGCGCTCCAAGCACCCTTTACCTTTAAACCCTTTTCAAGATTAGACATGATTCATTTATAATTGAGATGCTTCTTCCTCTATTCCCAAGGTTTTCGACTTCTCCACTTGAGTACTAGAGGTGTTCTCAAACCCTCCCTCATGTTGGTGCGTAGTCCTTTATTCTTTATCACACCTTGTGGACGTTAGACGAGTCTTCTCCTTTAAAAATGACGACTTGTCTTTTCATTTAAAATCAATCAACAAACAATCATTTTCTAGAAGAACTACGGAGTTTTGACTTTCCCATTGCACGAGGGAGTACGTAGGCACGCGGTTTCAAAACCGTGTCAAACTCAAAATAATAAAAACACTTATTCTCTCTTCCTTTTTTCAAAACCTAGAAGATCGTAAAATTTTCACACTAACACACAACCACACTTTGAACTAAATGGGTACCATCGAGTACGATGGATGTAAGGGGTGCTAATACCTTCCCCTTGCATAACCAACTCCCGAACCTATATCTCTTAATTTTGTAAACCGTCTTATCCTTTTGTCTCGTGGGTTTTATCTATATTTCCCCGTTCTTCTTTTAGAACAAATAAAATTAGGTGGTGATTTCATTGTTTTGAAAATTCATTTAGATGATTTTTGGAAAAAAAAAACGAGTTGCTTCAGTTGGCGACTTCACTGGGGAGATTTTCTCAAGCGAGTTAACCCTAGTTTAGTTCTTTGTGTGGTTGTGTGTTTATCGTTTTATTTTACTTTCTTCTTTGTACTTTATCTTATGTTTATGTTTCGGTTATTTATTTTTCTATTCATTTATTATCTTGTTTATATATCCATTGTGTGGGAATCCTTGATAGGATTGTTGATTCATAGATAAGCCCACTACCCAGGCTTCTAGGTCACCTTTTTAGGAATAGAGGGGTTGCGTAGCCTAGGTCCACCTGACTCCATTGTCTTGTTGGCCCGAAGCGAAGACTTCAGCTTAGAGTTGGTTGTTTTAAGGAGGTTGTTGGCCCGCGATAGTGCAGGACATCAATCTTTGGACAAATGACCTATAACTCTAAGTTTGTTTATGATATCCAAACCTGGACCGACCACTCAAGATTTTGAGTATCCCGTTAAGAGCCGTTCCTTGGGGTATACTTTTGCAAATACTATCACCATGTAGGCCTCTCACATGATAATAGTGTTTGTTAAAAGGGGATCTGAGACTCCGAGAGACACTTAGCAGAAGACCTTAAAAACATCCCATGGGGAATTTGGGTATAAAACTTAAAGCCATCCTATCATAGGATCCCACCTGAATAAGTTGTTTGATTACCTGTATCATCCCTGTTTCACATCTCTATGAACCTGTTACTATCATTATGTTGCATTCCACTTGTATATGTGACATTGCATTTCATCACTTCTTTTTCATTGATGACATTACATTTCATTGCATCCATCTGCATATTTCATGCATACATCCAAGTTGTCGAAAGACTCATTTCGTCCGTCTCCATCTTCAGTTGGTTGTCTGCTGTCAAACTGGTTCCTCAACACTTTGGATTTGAAGCACGATTCAGAAAACTATGAAAGAACTTCAACGAGACCAAGAGCTATTAAGAGATGCTATCAACCAGCTGATGGGTCAGCATATCTTAAGTTACCTCCTAAAGCCAGTGTTTCAGACAAGACAACTCATCCTTGTAACTGATTAGTCCTTAAGCCGTGTTTCTTCCAGTTTGCATTTTCCTTATGTTAAACTGTTGCTTTCAAATCTTTGTTTGTAATTCCATGTTAATTTTAATGAAATGAGCATTGCACTATTTTGATTCAAATCATCTACATTTATCACTTTCAAAAATATATATCTTCCCTGTTTAATTTCTTTACCGAACTTTTGTTTTTGCAAAGATTGGAGGGAGGATGATAAAAACAAGATACCCATAATTGTTGTTGGTATGCTTTCGAATAAAACTTTGTCGATGATATATGTGCATTGTTTCAATTCCTAAACACTGGAGAAATAAGGAAGTTAATCCTTTGTCAACCCCTTCGGGCCTAGAGGTTGGAGTTTCTTTCTATACGAAAAACCCGCATTTTTTACTTGGGGCAGGGTAGTTCTCAGTTAATTCGGATGTGCATTCATTCAAGATGCCTTTCAATAGAGGTTGTATTCAATCAAGCTTCCTTCGCACACATCAATAAGTGTCAAAGATGTCATCCAAGTCAAAAAGTGATGATGATGGTTCCCCGTAATCATGAAAGTCAAGCAATCACTGTCTTTCAAAAAATATATCAAAAGAAAAAGCCGCCAAGTTAAAATTAAAAGGCGACTTAGGCAAAAAAGTTGGGGCATCCTGCTGACCGTAATCTTAAGCGGAATGGTTCAGGCAAAAGTTAGGGATGACAGAATTTAAAACAAGAGTTGACAAAAGTCCTCAAACAACAAATGTTGCAAAAAGAAGTGACTGCTATTTCAAGAGTCTATCAACTTCTGAGCCATCATCACTATCAGTGTACAATCCAAAATCAATTGGAACTAAATGCACAACTGAAAGTTAATCGAGCGTAGGATCAAGAACATCACGAAGGTTGGGTTGGGTACAAATAAATTTTGAGCCTTTATCCTTTGTTTCTAAACCGTGAACTGCACCACGCTACAACCCTCAAAAGACCTAATTGAAGTCAGGTTTCTTTTGAAAGCATGATACAACAAGGTTGCGTAATATGACTCCTAAGGTCTTTTGCAAATCAACTGTCTTGGTATATCATACTTTATTTCCTTTTTCACTTTTAAATTTTTAAACCACTGTGTTTTAACCAGTGATCCATTTTCTATACAGCAAATAACATCATTCCAAAAAATGATTTTTATTTCAAAACGTTTGCATGAACTTTGCATTAAATTTACCATGTCTGAATAAACAATTTTTGCTTGCAAACAAGTCTTCCTCATCAAGGAAGTTCAAACTATTGAGAAACTTGGTCAGCGATCCTAATCAGGGGCAAGTATCTTTCAGATCCAGCCGTGAATTAGTTCAAGATTTGTTGCTCAGTGCAAGTCTTTCTCAGAATTGTTGCAATCAGAAGAGCATTTTCAAGACTTATACCGGGGCACTCCTTTCCCCTCAGTCATTTCAAGAATTGAATCCATGATCGGTTTATCCTCAACAATCAGCTAATCCGGGGTAATCCGAGCAACGCTTCAGTTCTTCCTCCAAGGATCATCAGTTCAATGAAATTCACAAGTGTGTTTAAGTGTTTCTCAAGATATTTTGTCTCTAAGCAGAGTTGGTAGTGTTCTCTGTGTTGAGGAATCAGAGTTCCCATCTTACCTCCACAAAAGAGTCAATCTCCGTTGTCATAAACGTCTGCATTACATACTACATGCATAGGTCATTCATATATCATGCATCACAAAATTCATATATCATGCATAGCAAAAGTGTTTTATCCTCATTTGCATTTCTCGAGGTCTTGTTGCAACCAATGTCTTACCTTGCAGTCAAAATCCAACTTACTTGGTACCTACCGCTTTATTTCGATGTAGCTTCGATCCGCTTAAAATCGATTGTCTTTTCCGCTTTATTTCGATGTAGCTTCGGATCCGCTTAAAATCGATTGTCTTTTCCAGCTTTTTCGATGTAGCTTCGATCCGCTTAAAATCGATTGTCTTTCCGCTTATTTCTCGATGTAGCTTCGCATCCGCTTAAAATCGATTGTCTTTTCCGCTTGTTTCTCGATGTAGCTTCGATCCGCTTAAAATCGATTGTCTTTTCCATTTATTTCCGACGTAGCTTCGATCCGCTTAAAATCGATTGTCTTTTCCGCTTTATTTCGATGTAGCTTCGCATCCGCTAAAATCGATTGTCTTTTCCGCTTGTTTCGATGTAGCTTCTCGATCCGCTTAAAATGATTGTCTTTTCCGCTTTTTTCTCGATGTAGCTCGTCCGCTTAAAATCGATTGTCTTTTCCATTTGTTTCGATGTAGCTTCGCATCCGCTTAAAATCGATTGTCTTTTCCGCTTATTTCCGACGTAGCTTCGATCCGCTTAAAATCGATTGTCTTTCCGCTTATTTCTCGATGTAGCTTCGCATCCGCTAAAACTGATTGTCTTTTCCAGCTTGTTTCCGATGTAGCTTCGCATCTGCTTAAAATCGATTGTCTTTTCCGCTTATTTCGATGTAGCTTCGCATCCGCTTAAAATTTGATTGTCTTTTCCATTGTTTCCTGTAGCTTCGATCCGCTTAAAATCGATTGTCTTTTCCAGCTTGTTTCGATGTAGCTTCAGATCCGCTTAAAACGATTGTCTTTTCCGCTTATTTCCCGATGTAGCGCCGATCTTTAAAATCGATTGTCTTTTCAGCTTTGTTTCCGATGTAGCTTCGCATCCGCTTAAAATATGATTGTTTTCCATTATCTCCCCGATGTAGCTTCGGATCCGCTTAAAACTGATTGTCTTTTCCGCTTATCTCCTCGATGTAGCTTCGATCCGCTTAAAACTCGATTGTCTACCATAAATTTCTAGTTTCAAAGTCTCCCAATAATTACCACAAATTACCATAGTCTGTCTCATATCATACATCATTCAAAAATATGTCAAAAAATCGATTCAACACTTTTCTCATTATATTTTACCCATTGCATCTCGTGGCAAAATTTTGGTTTTTGATATTTAACTATCTCCCATCGCGATACTATGAAGCTTAATCATCTTCATATAACTGTTGAAGATATTTAAATAGGGCAACTGTTGCACCCCAAATTTTACCTCGTTATTTTTCTACTGCATTATATTTAAAATAAAAAACAAATTATTCACACATTGCATTCGTAATTTCGTGATTTAAATTGACCAAAAGTTAGTTTAAATTGATGTTTGCATCGCTTTTTAGTTGTAAAATACCGTTATGTTACTTCATGCATTTTTACCTCTCTGCTTATTGCATTGATTTTAAATTATTTATATGTCGGTGATATCGATATTTCGATTTATAAATGATCTAAAAGCGATCCGACACTGTGTAAAAATTAGCGGAGAAAATATTTCAAGTTTTCATCTTTTATTCACTGCCTTATGAATCTACGTGTCGCGTAGGTCATGAAAATGTGTTCTCCCTAATTTTTCGGTACATTTCGAAGTCTCGTTTTTAACCGTGAGCGTTTTAAAGCCGGATATTCTTTGTTATCATTTTATTTCAATTGTAAATATTTTGATAATTTTTCTTTAATCTTTGATACCCGTGGTTTATTTTAATGTACTGATTTATTTTTTTCGGATAATTTATTTTTCAAACTTTTACCATTTTTGACAATTTTAAGTGTCCATTTTTTATCTTCAAAAATCAAAACAAAAATATTTTCAAATAGTTTATTTTTTACACTTTTGGGCCAAGTAGCCCATTTTATCATTAAGGTCATTTTGGGTATTATAAAAAATTGCCAAAACCTAATTTCATGTATATATATATACATGTTATAATTTGTTTAAGAAAAGAGAGGAGGAAGAGGAAACCAGAAACGGCACAGAGCTAGAACTCACAGTCCAATTTTCTTCCTTTTGTCCATCCATAAACTCTTGCTCTCTCACTACCACCTTCCTTCTCACCCTTGTTTTCTCATAACCACCACCATAACAACCTACAACGTTTTCATTATGCTTATTTTTTTTCTATTCTTTCTTATTTAATCAACATAGATTAGTGTTTTATTTTATTTTAAATTATAGAAGTGATGCTGTGTTTGTTTTTTTTTTTAATTGTTACGTACAGTTTTTAATTGGTTATTCATATGATATTTAGTGTGTTTTTATTGGTTATTTTTGTATTAGTTTTCAATTTCAATTTCATTTTGACATTTCTCCTATTATTAAAAATAAAAACCACAAAAATATTTTCAAAACCCTCTGAAGTCTTAACTTTAGTTTGGTGATTTTATTTATTTATTTTAATTTCTAAATCATTTTTATTTTAGCATTAAATAAGTGTTTGTGTGATATTTTTGTGCTAGTTCATGTTTTCTAATTTTATTTTCAATCTTTTCTTGACGATAAAAAATCCCTGGATGTTTGAAATATTTTTTTTTTACATAATTTTTGTTGAATGATTTGTTTCTATTTCAAAAAAAACTAGTTGTCAAGTTTGATTCAATAGGTTTGGTGCTAGTTTTGATCTTTTGATTTTATTTTCCATATTCTTTCCATGTAGAAATGAGGCAAATATGTGTATCTGACCTATAAATGTGTGAAGATCATATACATGATTTTTATTTGAATTTTAACATAACTTTGCTAATTTTACTTGATTTAATTTTGAAATAAATCCATTTGATGCTTGGCTTGACAAATAAGGGTTTCATTTGGTTATTTTTGAACATGTTTCGATGATAATATTTGGCCAAAGTATGGATACGTGTATGCTTCAGGATCATACAAATTTGATTGTACTTCAATTTTTTTTATAATCTCGTTTACTAACTATTTTCTGATTTATTGTAATTTCATTTTATTTTATCCCACTCATTTTACTAATATATTTGTTATTTGTGTAGACATCCGAGGATTGATCGGAACATTCAATTTCTTTTAGCATATATACACTTTTATCATTAGCATTTTAATATTCATATTAGTATTTTTATTTAATATTTAATATTGTACATACAATATACTTGCATTTTTATTTTATATTTTATACCGTAAATATAATTATACTTAGTATTATTGTTTATCTTATATTTTATACTGTAAATATATTATACATGTTTTTTTATTTCTTATATTTATTATTGTAAATATTTACTATATACATACCACTTTATTATTATATTTTATCTATTAATTCGTAAATAAGTTCGAATTTATATTATAATAATCTTCTCCGCATAGCATTTTCTTAGTATTAATTTCTATAGTCTATTCTAGTTAACCAAATAAAATGCAAATAATACAATCATCGACATTTAAATTTCTTCGCATTCTATTCTAATCAATTTACTGTTTTCTTCTTTAATTCAATTTATCCCCATTCGAAAAATTGTACCCCAATTCCCTTGTTGCGTTGTAAATAATTTTACCGCTTTCTATTTTATTTTACCGTTTAATTCCCATTTATATTTGATGTATCCCTCTCCCAAAAAACAATTCTTGTAATAATTTAGTGCGCATTTATTTTATTTTAATTTAACTGTCACTTACACAAAAACTAAAAAAATCATTTTTTTAAACTAATAATTGTAAATCATTTTTAAACCCGTAAGTCGACAAAGCTACGAAGCGTCGCAATGACCTCACATGCACACATGTATGCTTGATCCTGGGCCTTCTTACAGTGAGCCTATTTCGATTAATTGTTCCAATTAATCGTTATAGTAGACTAGCCCACTTTTCTAGTACACATGTAATTTAATTATTTTATATTTAGGTTGACCACCTTGTATGGGCTTTGTCGATTTTACTTGTGATTTACAATTATCTCGATCCTATTCTCTCTCCATTCACCAAGCATTTAAAACACTTTCAATAAAATTCGACCCAACGTCGAGTCTTCTTCTCAAACCTCGATCCAACGTCAAGTTTCTTTCAAAAATCAATTTTTCTACAAAACAAAAGAAAAACGTGGTGCTATGGTATTTAAGTAAATCGTTAGAGGACAACCCGACGATTTAATTAAAATGTAAAGTATTTGGGCCATTAGGGTAACCCAATGACTTAAATACTTTATTCCATACACTTAGTAAAAGTGACGCTTAGTCTTTTTCTCAAACCCGATCCAACGTCGAGTTATTTCAAAATGAATTTCTACAAAAAAACATAGTGCTATGGTATTTAATTGAACCGTTAGAGGATAGCCCGACGATTTAATTAAGATGTAGAGTATTTGGGCCATTAGAGGGTAACCCAATGACTTGAATACTTTATTCCATACACTTAATAAAAGTGAACTTTGTTTCACCTCACCTTTTCATAATAAAGATTTTGGATGAGAGATGATCGGTTGACCTCAATCACCAATCTCGAGTAGTTAATCGTTAGAGGATAGCCCAACGTTTTGGTACTTGTCATCCACAATTTAAAATCAATTCCAACACATTCAATATCTTTTGTGCGCTCCAAGCACCCTTTACCTTTAAACCCTTTTCAAGATTAGACATGATTCATTTATAATTGAGATGCTTCTTCCTCTATTCCCAAGGTTTTCGACTTCTCCACTTGAGTACTAGAGGTGTTCTCAAACCCTCCCTCATGTTGGTGCGTAGTCCTTTATTCTTTATCACACCTTGTGGACGTTAGACGAGTCTTCTCCTTTAAAAATGACGACTTGTCTTTTCATTTAAAATCAATCAACAAACAATCATTTTCTAGAAGAACTACGGAGTTTTGACTTTCCCATTGCACGAGGGAGTACGTAGGCACGCGGTTTCAAAACCGTGTCAAACTCAAAATAATAAAAACACTTATTCTCTCTTCCTTTTTTCAAAACCTAGAAGATCGTAAAATTTTCACACTAACACACAACCACACTTTGAACTAAATGGGTACCATCGAGTACGATGGATGTAAGGGGTGTTAATACCTTCCCCTTGCATAACCAACTCCCGAACCTATATCTCTTAATTTTGTAAACCGTCTTATCCTTTTGTCTCGTGGGTTTTATCTATATTTCCCCGTTCTTCTTTTAGAACAAATAAAATTAGGTGGCGATTTCATTGTTTTGAAAATTCATTTAGATGATTTTTGGAAAAAAAACGAGTTGCTTCACTAATGAGTTAAATCCATGTTACCTTTGGCATTGTCGCTTAACTACATGAATGAGAAGCGCATTTCCAAACTCTATAAAGATGGACTTTTAGACTCTTTTGATTATGAATCATATGAGACATGCATGTCTTGTTTAATTGGAAAGATGACAAAGTCCTCATTCATAGGAAAAGGTGAAAGGGCTAATGATCTTTTGGCCCTCATACATATTGATGGATGTGGAACACTGAACATACCAGTCTAATGAGGTTTTCAACACTTCATCACATTTATTGACGGTTTTAGTAGATATGGTTATGTGTCTTTAATGAAACACAAATCTGAAACCTTTAAAAAGTTCAAGGAATTCAAGAATGAAGTACAAAACCAACTAGGTAAGAATATTAAAGTTCTTCGATTAGATCGAGGCAGTGAACATTTAAGCTTAGAGTTTGATGACCATCTAAAAGAGTGTAGAATTGTATCGCGACTCACTCCTCCTAGAATATCACAATGGAATGATGTATCTGAGAGAAAAACCCGAACCTTGTTAGACATGTTCCAATACATGATGAGTCACACCGATCTTCCAAACTCCTTTTACTGACATGCTCTATTGACAATAGCTTACACACTTAATTGTGTTCCATCCAAAAAGGTTGAGAAGACACCATATGAGATATGGAGTGGTAAGAAACCATATGTCTTGCATGAATATTTGGGGTTGTGAAGTTTATGTGAAACGGAAAATCTCAACTAAGCTTGACCCTAAGTCTGATAAATTCTTATTTGTGGGGTATCCTAAAGAAATAAAAAGATATTACTTCTACAATCCTTCTGAAAGCAAAATGTTTGTTGCTCGAACTGAAGTTTTCTTGGAAAGATTTTATTTTCAAAGGAATCAGTGAGAGGAAAGTAGAGATTGAAGAAATTCAAGAATCACAAAGCATTAGTGCACCTACGGAGGAATTAGAGCAGGAAACACAAATTATTGTGGAAGAGAAACCTGCTCAAGTAGAACAAGACAAGCGTAGGCCAAACAAGATACGTCACTAACCTGATAGATATGTATATCTCATAAATGATTAAGGTGATGTATTTCTCATGGATCAAGATGAGTCTGTGACCTACCAAGAGGACATTATAGCTCCCGAGTCTGAGAAGTGGCTAAAAGCCACGAACTTTGAAATGGATTCCATGTACACAAACCAAGTTTGGACCTTAGTAGAGTCACATGTAGGAGTTAATCTTATAGGATGCAAGTGGGTCTTCAAAAAGAAGACTCACAAGATGTAATAGTTTCTATCACCGACCATGCTCATTCGTAAGGATTACTAAAGGAAAATTTTAATTTCTGCATTTTGAATAACGATTTTCCTTCGGTATCATCGCTCATTTTGAATCAAGACGCCTTATTAAATGAATGCATGTTATGCAAATGATCTAATGGAGTAATGCAAAGGCAATGAAAACATAAACTACATAAAAGTAAAATCGAAAGACAAATTTTGGGGTACAACATAATCCCATTAAATCACTTTCATCCAAATAACATAAATGTTTTTGTAAACATATAAACCGGTACTTATAAAATGACCTTGTTTTAGTTCATTATGAAACTCAATTATAAGAATAATTCACGTCACATATATTTTTATTTTTTAAAGATCGAATCGCCAAGTTGGCGAGAGAAAACTAACCATGTGTAGGTTCAAACCATGGACTATTAGATGTACATGCAAAAACCTTACCACCGTGCCATTGAACTTTTGGGTAAACCAATCCGCTTTTGTTAGTATTTGTGTTGTGTTTGTGAGATATTGGGTCGAACTCTATTGTGTCGAAGGATGCTAGAATTGTTAGCATCGAATTGGGCCTGTTTGTTATGTCCAATTGGTTAAGTTAGCTTGTACCCTAAGTTAGCTTGTAATGGGTATTTGTGATAAAAGCCCATTAGTTTAGTATGTTAGGTTTATTATAAATAGCATACTAGTCTCTCATCATTGCATACTGCAAATCCTAATTTAGGGTGAGAGGGTTATTTGTTATTCTTGTATACTTGTAGTCTTGCTTTGAAGATAAAGGAAAGAATAGCAGTTAATAACCAATCCTTGTGTTCATCGTGTTCTTCATTCTTTTTTCCCTACCTTGAGCAACAAAGTTATATTTTGTTTCAAGGCATCCGATTCACAACAAATTGGTGCGGTGAGCGTGGAGAAGATGCCTTCGACAAAGTATGATATTGAAAAGTTCACCGAGTGAACGATTTCTCGTGGCGCCAAGATGAAAGCCCCACCGTTCAACAGAGTTGTTTGGAAGCGTTGAAGGAGAGTCACCATGAACGAAGAGTTGACGCAATGAGAAGGCAATGATAGAGAAGGCCCACAACGCAATTTTGTTGAGCCTTGGTGATAAGGTTCTTTGATGTATCAAAGGAGACGACGGTAGGGTTATGGGTGAAACTTGAAAGTTTGTACATGACTAAATCACAGAATCGACTCTACTCAAGCAAGCTTTGTATTCATTCAAGATGATTGAAGACAAAGTGTTGGTCGAAAGCAGCTGGATATGTTCAACAAGTCGATTCTTGATCTTGAAAATATTGATGTGAAGATTGATGATGAAGACTGCTACCGTCATTGCAGCGTGTTGCCCAGATCACATGCCCACTTCAAAGAAACTCTTGTATGGAAGGGAGTCCCCGACTTTGAAGAGGTTCAATCAACCTTGTATTCAAGGACTTGAATGAACGAAAGGAGCATAAACCTTGACGGTTGGTGAAGGTTTCATTAAAGGAAAATTCTTGCGAAAGGATAATAAGTTCGACAAGAAGAAAGGTAAAAGTCGCAGAAGTTTTATGTGGTGAAGCATCTAGTATTCGATGCTATCATTGTAGAAGGAGGGTCACACAAGAAAAGTGTGCCCTGAACGCGTGAAAGATCATGGAGGAAAGGATAATGGCAATGCAGCTATTGTTCAAGATGATTTCGACTCATCTGATGTTCTTGTGGTTTCAAGCAGCAACTCGTCGAAGGAATGGATTATGGATTCTGGGTGCACTTGGCACATGACTCCAAACAAAGACTTGTTCGAGGAATTATGTGATCAAGATGGTGGATCCGTATGGTCGGAAACAACAAAGCTTGCAAGATTGCGGTATTGATCCGTGAGATTCAAACTCCATGATGAGTCAATAAGGTTATTGACTGAAGTCAGGTATTTACCTGATTTGAAGAGAAATTTGATTTCTCTTGGTGAATTCGACAAGAAAGGATATGTTTTTCAAGGAGAGAAAAGTATCCTAAGAGTCATAAAGGGGTCGAAGGAAGTCTTGAGAGGCGTGAAGAAACAAGGCTTCAGTATAATTGGGAAGTTGTAAGTGGTTCGACAAATGTTGCATCCACGAAACCTTTGTTGAAGACAGAAATCTGGCACATGAGATTAGGCCATGTCAGTGAAAGGGGTCTGGTCGAATTGGGAAAACAAAATTTGCTTGGTGGAGACAAAGTCGAAAAGCTAAAGTTTTGTGAACCCTGTGTACTTGGAAAATCTTGCAGAGTGAAGTTTAACAAAGGCAAACAAAGAACACATGGATCCCTTGATTACATCCATGCTGATCTTTGGGGGCCTGCAAGGTGTCCATCACATTCAGGAGCAAGGCATTTTCTATCCATAGTAGATGACTATTCCGAAAGTTATGGGTATTCATTCGTAAGACTAAGGATGAAACTTTTGAGAATTTCAAAGGTTGGAAGACTCGTCGAAACCAAACCGCGTAAAGGTCAAGAGGTCGAGAATGATAATGGTCTTGAATTTTGCAATGAGGCATTCGATAGCTTTTGTGCTGCCTCCGTATTGCAAGACACGTAACCACCGCAGTACTCCACAACAAAATGGTTTGGCTGAAAGGTTTAATCGAACCATCTTGGAGAGAGTTAGATGCATGTTGACTAGTGCGGATTAAAGAAGGTGTTTAATGAGGTCGTTTCGACAACAACATATCCGATAAATAGATGTCCTTCGATCGCTAGATATGAAGACACCAAGAAGTTTGGTCGACATCCACCAAATCTCGACAAATCGAGAGTATTTGGTCATGAGCCTATGCTCACATTAGGCAAGACAAGGTCGAACCTAGAGCTCTCAAATGCATGTTCGGATACCCCGAGGAGTCAAAGCTTATAGGCTATGGTGCCAGAGTCAGTCACGTATGATTATCACCAACGAGATGTTGTTTTCAATGAAGTCGAAATGGCTTTCAAGAAAACGGATGATGTTGGTCGTGCGTAAGTATCGACGAAGAGTCGGAACAGTAGAGATTCCCGCTGAGGTGGAGCATGTTGATGCCGAATTGCATATCCCATAAAGTTGAAGAAGGATGATGCTGATGAAGTTGAGGAACCGCTGATGACTATCTATTGGCAAGAGATAGGACACGAAGAGTCATCAAACCACCTCAAAGGTTGGGTATGCGATCTTATAGCTTATGCCTTAATCTCTCGCAAGTGAGGTTCGGACGAAGAACCAAGAGACAATAAGGAAGCTATGAGGAGTCGAAATAAGACTGAATGGATGAAGGCCATGGATGATGAGATGAAGTCTCTTCATGATAACAACACTTGGGAATTGATCAAGAAACCGCTGAGCCAAAGTTAGTCACCGTAAATGGATTTTCAAAGTTAAGGAAGGAATCAAGGAGTGGCGTTGAAAAGATACAAGGCAAGGTTGGTTGCAAGGGGTTTCACTCAGAAAGAAGGTATAGATTTCAATGATGTGTTTTCTCCTGTTATGAAGCATAGTTCCATTCAAATGTTGCTTGCCATGGTGGCACGGTTCGATCTTGAACTCGAACAGATGGATGTGAAGATCGTTTTGTATGGTGATCTAGATGAAACAACTCGATGAGGCAACCAAGGGTATGTCGAAAAAGGAAAGGAAGATTATGTGTGCAAGTTGAATAGATCTTTATATGGGCTGAAACAATCTCCTCGATGTGGAATAAGAGATTCGACAAATTCATGACACACATAAGTTTCATAGAAGTCGGCCTCGACCACCGTGTTTACTTCAGATTTCGCCCGGTAATTATTTGTTATTTTGTTACTTTATGTTGATGATATTATCATAGCAAGTAACAATGTCAAGAGGTAATAGTGAAGGCGTAACTCAATAAGGAGTTCGAAATGAAGGATCTAGGAGCAGCTCCAGATTCTTGGAATTGACATTCAAGAGATAGAAAGGCCAAAATTATGCTTATCTCAAGAGGCATATTTACGAAAGATTCTCAAAAGTTTGGTATGTCGATTCAAGCCTGCAGACTCCAACAAACCCTCAATTCAAGTTGAGTATTGATTAATGTCCAGAACCGAGGTCGAAAGGACTTATATGAATAGCATCCCATATGCTAATGTAGTAGGTTCTTTGATGTATGCTATGATTTGTACTAGACCCGACATAGCATATGCAGAAGTCTTGTAAGGTACATGGAGAATCTCGGAAAGGCTCACCGCAAGCATTGAAGTGGATTCTAAGGTACATAAATGGGTCTCTCAATGTAGTCTTAATTTATGGTGGAGCCTTTGGTGAAGATAGTAAAGCAAAGAATCGAAGGATATGTCGACTGATTATGCAGTTGTATGGATTCTAGAAAATCTATTTCGGATATGTTTTCACTATGTTTGGTACAACTATTAGTTGAAAGCAATACTTGTAAGGTTGTTGCATTATCAACCAAGCGGAATATATTGCTTTAACCAAGTGTGAAAGAAGCATTGTGGCTTGAAGGTTTTGCTAAGGAGCTGAAAATTCAAGGGGAAGTTATCACTGTTAAATGTGATAGTCAAAGTGCAATACACCTGTCGAAGAATTCAGCCTATCATGAGCGAACCAAGCACATTGATGTGAGGTTGCATTTCGTCAGAGGGGTAATCGAGCGTGGAGAAGTCCAAGTGCTGAAGGTTTCGACAGATCATAATGTTGCTGATATGATCACCAAGACATTACCTAGTTGCAAGTTTTTCCAATCGTATGCATTGATAAAGCTGCATGAAGAAAACTAATTCATTAGTTGATAATAGAGTTTGTTCCAAGGTGGAGATTTGTGAGATATTGGGTCGAACTCTATTGTGTCGAAGGATGCTAGAATTGTTAGCATCGAATTGGGCATGTTTGTTATGTCCAATTGGTTAAGTTAGCTTGTACCCTAAGTTAGCTTGTAATGGGTATTTGTGATAAAAGCCCATTAGTTTAGTATGTTAGGTTTATTATAAATAGCATACTAGTCTCTCATCATTGCATACTGCAAATCCTAATTTAGGGTGAGAGGGTTATTTGTTATTCTTGTATACTTGTAATCTTGCTTTGAAGATAAAGGAAAGAATAACAGTTAATAACCAATCCTTGTGTTCATCGTGTTCTTCATTCTTTTTCCCTACCTTGAGCAACAAAGTTATATTTTGTTTCAAGGCATCCGATTCACAACAGTGTTTATTTCTAAAATGGACATTTTTATTACATAAGAGTATTTGGTTATTATTGGAGGAAGTTAGAGAGAGAGGGGATGATTGAGAATTCAAATCTCATAACTGAGAATGAAAATTCTGTGTTGGGTGGCACTGGACTAAATTGCTGAACAATCACGCTCAATAGATTCAAAAGGCGTTAGTAAATCAATTATCCCCTCTCTTGATCGATGTTTTTTCACATAAGCATAGATTTATCTTTTACAATATTTAGTGATCAATTTTGTATATGTATATCATATGGAATAATCTGTACAAGAGCATGGCTCAACAGCAACAAAAAAATCTAGATTTTATTGAAGATATGGATTAAGATATGTACACAAACTTAGAATTAGGTCACTACATTTTAACACCTAACTATCGGAAAAAAATAGAATTTTTTTTGCAATAACCATGTTTAAAAAAAAACCCGCAAATAATCATGTATTGAAATTAATTATCTAAATAAACATGTTTCAGGTTTAACATACAAGTAGGAGTCATCTGAGACGGCTCCTGCATTGATTTTTAATAAGCAGGAGCCAATCAAGATGACGCCTTCATGTGTTCTTTTTTCTAAAAGTCATCTCAGATGGCGCCGATGTGTAAATCACATGGGAAAAGCCATCTGAGATGGCGCCTATGTGTATTAGGTAAAAAAAATTTTCCAATTTAAATTAAAGTGCAGGGCAATGTTGTGAAATAAAACTTGCATTATAAATTATCATTATAACGAATAACAAGTACATAAATTTATTCTCGGTGACCCGGAACGTGTAGACGACCACGGGTTCCACATGCGCGTACTCTCCTAACTCGTGTGATGCAAGGTTCTTGATCTGGCTGTTGTTGGGTCGATGGCCCCTGTTCATGGGTTGATGGTTTCTCGTAGTGAATGCGATCAGGATCCATGAATGCCTCAAGATCTACATTGCTTGGTGTACCGCTTTCGTATAGACGTGTTCCCATGTTCTCATAGCTTGCTGGGTGGGGGTTAGGTTCCATTTGGGGACGAGCAACGTCATCCGTGATAGGTGAATTGTGGATGAGGGGTAAAAGGAAATTGGTGTTTGGAGACTGCATCCATATGAATGGTGGAGGGTTGGTACGATGATGGTTGGTGGTATGTTGGGTTGGTTGGAGAATATTCCTTGGGGAAGCCAATGTCTGGGCTGAGGTGAGATGTTGATGGGCCCATATAAGGGGGTTAGACATATGCTCTTTGTTCGGTGTATTGTACTTGGTGTCATACCCCAAAATTTGCCCTCCATCTTCTCAAGATATTTCATACATCCATACTCAAGGATTCCTCAAGAGTTGATCAGACAAACTCCCTCCTAGACAATCAACCCAAACTAGGGTTTGGCAATTCTCAGGTCAAGATGGACTTCCAACATCTCCAATGGTCTTCATGCCTCCTCATATGCTTCAAAGATTCTCCATGTCAAGTTTCAAGCCTTACAAGTCAAGTTTCCTCGCATAATTGCTCGATGGTGAAAATCACAGATTGGACAAAAGTCAATCGTGGTCAACATACATCAAACTTCATAATTTTTGGTCAACATACTCATTTTGAAGTTACATTCATCATTTGATCAAGGGTTGATCATGATTCATCAAGAAAACTCAAGATTTGCTCAAAAGTCAAACTTTCTAAATTAGGGTTTCTAGGTGAAAAATCAACTGAACTTTGACTGATCATAACTTCTTCATACTTTCTCAGAAATTTTTCCACCACCTCTTGTTTTGAAGGAAATTCAATTCTCTACAACTTCATGTCTCACAATAATGACCAAAAAATGCTTCATTTGAGAGGTATGGCTCAAAACATTACAGGTCATTTTCAAAGTCAACAAAAAGTCAACATTTTGTTTTGAAGATATATTGAGCATGGAAACTCCAATTGAGATGAGACCAAAAAGGTTAGTTAGAGGACTCTTAGAGCTTTCCAAAAAGTCCAAGAACACTCAAAAATGTGGAAAATTGAGCAAGATACACCATTCAGAAGTTGGGAAATTTTGGACAATTGCACAAAAGGACATTTTGGTCAAAATGCAAAATTTTCCAAATGGGCCTAAAATATTTTGATCCAAACTTGTTCATGACATTATTTGTGACCCATAAATGCTTGGCCATGGCAATTTTCTACTTTATTGATTTAATTTTGGATTTTAAAACATTTAATTCCAAATTAAATTATATAAAATATGAAAATAAAGTATTTTTTCAAATGGATTGGATTTATATCTTACTTGAGGTCCAAGATAGCCCACCAAGCATACCAAATTCGTGATAGCTTGCATATGGAAAGAAAAAATCAAATTTTTAAGGAAATTTGATTTTATTTAAAGAGGAAATATTGCACATTCAATGATCAATCTTTTTTCACTCTTTTTCCTCTCTCAAATTCCTCTATAAATACTCAGCAAGTACACAAGCCAAAGGGACGAAACCCTAGCCCAAGAAAGAACCCTTATTTTGCCAAAATTTTTCATAAACTTTTAAAAAATCGTGTTTTAAAATCCAGCCACTTTCAGCGCTCAAACATCATTCCATCGTGCTCAGAGGGTAAGTTTGAGTAGGAATACATTATTGTCATTGATCAAACCATCCAGAATCGATGCATATAAATACATACATATTCAAAACTTTTTGATTTTTGCATCTTATTATTCTGCTTGTGTTAATTGATTCTAATGCTTCTAACATGTTCATGAGATGTCAAGGGTTTGATCTGGGCAATCGCCATTGAGTTTGGACGTCGAAATCGTGAGATGCCATACCTAGGGCTTTTCGGTCTGATGAGCTTCGAATCGATAGTTACAGGTGTTTTCAATCGAAACTGAGACCACCATTGACTCGAAGGGTCGATTTAGGGGACAAGGTTCTTCTTCTTGTTTATTGCTCGTGTTTTGCAGATGTGGAAATTGAACCCGGAGAAGACGATCGGAGCTAGGTCCGACGCCGATCGGAGTTGACCGCAATGCATGGGTGGCACGATCGCATGCTCGATTCGCCTCCTTCCAATCGACCCCACGCTGGTGATCGTGGTTTGATTCAATTCTCATGACACGTAATCACTCATATTCAATTGTTTTCAGCTTTTCCAACACAAAAAGCCACTTGACCTAGTGGTAAAGACACTGCCTGTTCAAAGATCCTCCAGGGTCATCAGCTCGAGCCAACTTGGGACCTGGTTTTGTTTTCCTTTTTATAAACTCAAACTTTTCAACTATTTTTCATATTTTTCTATTTTTATTTAATATTTTGCATCTATTTTAAATAGTTTCATAATTTTATTTCATTAAAAATACCAAAAATATTTTTCCTTTGCATTTATTTTAAAATCTTTATTTAATTTATAAAATTAAAAAATACAATTTTGCATGCATATTTATTTTTATTCATAATTTTGCATTTAAATCACTTTTAATTCATTTTAAATTATTAAATTGCATCTAAAAAATCCCAAAAAAATTATTTTAGCATATTTATGTTATTTCCAAGATGTCATATTTTTATCATCTAAAATTTGTATTTTTACTAATATTTTCCTCTTATTCGATTTCATCGTATTTTCCGATTTTCTTATCTTTTCACGTGTTATTCCGCTTTGCATCGCTTTCTTTTATCGCTTTTTTTCCAATAATGTAATCGTCATGGGATGTAATAGTTTAAATTAGGTTTTAATTTTCCAAGTTTAAATCATGTATCCGCCTAAAGCCATGTAATAGCGAAGGACATTTACCTTTCCGCACTTTACATTCCGCATTTTAATTTCCGCACCCTATAAATTGCTAGTAACTAGGCGTGTATGGCAAGATAATAATCAACATAGCTCACTAATTTTCAAGATAAAATATCTGAATCAACACACTCTTTTCACACACGCACCCCCTTAGGGTAATTCTCTCTCGTTGCTTTACGAATTCAAATGGTCATGTCCCTCGAACGTAGAGGTATTCTAGCATCGTTGCCTTCAAAACAAATCATCATAGTCCCTTCGATACAAAGATCATAAGACCCACGATGTCGCCTCCGAATACATGATCTTGACCCTCGATTGTCGCCTACAAAAAATGATGATAGTCCCTTCGAATGTGCTAGGATACTTCCTACGAGTTGCTTTCTATGACCATACGATGTCCCTTCGAATGTCCCGCTTACATCCAACGAATAGGGTTACCTACCAACTAATGGTATGGATAGCGCTATTCTAAAGGAACGTAAAATAAACACGAAAACGACCAATTCTGAGTAGGTAATAAGACTTTTAGTTGCTTGCTCAAATCAAATGCTTTTCACACCTCACACTTTTGTCAAAGTTCAAACTCTTTTCAAAACAAAACATTTCCAAACACTTTGTATACATTCCTACATGAATCATTACAAAGTCAAA
Source organism: Vicia sativa (assembly GCA_021764765.1). Lineage (NCBI taxonomy): Eukaryota > Viridiplantae > Streptophyta > Magnoliopsida > Fabales > Fabaceae > Vicia > Vicia sativa. Next base: position 6,246,111 of record CM038797.1, on the reverse strand, counting down.
GCGAAATGCCTTTTCAAAACATTTTGTCAAACACACGTAAAGCACAATTTTAAAGTGATCTAAGAGCAACTAAGAGCCCGAGATAACTACGGATGGAAAGGGTGCTAATACCTTCCTTTTCATAACCTTCTCCCTTACTCGTAATCTAACGAAGGTCTTTTTCGTACTTTTACCTTCCTTAATTGGATAAAATAAAAGTCGGTGGCGACTCTTGCTATCCGCACATTTGCGATACAAAACTAAAAAGTCAGTCACCGTATCACGTAATCGACCACGGAGACACCCTAAAAAGAGAGAATGCCTTAAGGATTTCTAGATCATTTTTATTGCTTTCTGTTTGACTTGCTTGCTTTATCTTTAAGGGTTGCTTGGGTATTATATTGTTGGAGGATCCTACACCGATCCGAGTTTTTTAAGTAGCAATAAATCGTCGCGATCGTTAGACGATATCAAAACGGTCAACATGATGGCTACGTTAGCGTGACACTTTGGATGTCCTGATACTCTTCATTCCCAAGTTGAGGATAGTATTTGGCTTCTGCGTGGTGTCATCAAGCGCTAACTAAACTTTTAGAACCTTAATTAACCCATTTTGGCCATTAGAAGGTAGTGAGATGGCCGGCTTTGTGTAGACCGAGGTTGGTTGATACCGATGCTACGCCATTGAGATCGACTTTGGGATATTTTCGTCGACCACTGGTAGTCGATTGAAATAAACGCCTACGAGAAAGATCAATGATGTGAGATTCCTAGAACCCTTACTATTATAGGACAGATGAACCAACTCAAACTTTTGGTAGGGTAATCACCTATACCTCATGCAAGCCTTAAACCTAGGCTCATTGTGTGAATTGTTTGTGTGCCAAACATGACATCATGACATCATTTGCATTGCATATCATTTCTAACAATTTCAAGGACCTAGGGATTTATCTTTGCTCTGCTTTTGTAGGGTATTATGGCTTCTAGAAAGACTATCCGAATCAACTTCATGGGTATACCTTCTCACTCAAAGAATTGGTTTCGTAAATTCCGATCATGCCTGCCATCAAAAGACACGTTATCTCGCTGATTTGGTTACCTCCGTTTTGAAGAAGATATGATGCATGTCCTATTCCAGCTTCTTCGATCCAAACACCATTGCTTTACATTCCTGATTATCGCTGGTTCCTACTTTGAAGAGTTCTCTAAGCTACTGGGATGCCTATTCTTGATCAAATGCCATTCACCGGTCTAGAAAAGGTTCCTAAGCACGAAGACATTGCATCCGCCTTTACATCTTAAGCGCCCAGACATTGAAGCCAATTGGGAAACCAGAAGTAGAGTTAAGGGTTTACTTTCCAAGTTCCTAATTAAGAAAGCCCGAGAATTCCTCAAAGTTATGAGTTTCCATGCATTTGAAGACATTATGGCCTTTCTAATCTATGGTTTGGTTCTATTCCCTAACTCGGATCAATTCATAGATGTCAACGCCATCAAGTTGTTTCTTACCCGCAATCCTGTGCCTACTTTACTTGGAGATACTCTGCATTCTCTCCACACTCGTACCATCAAAAGACAAGGAACTCTCATGTGTTGTATACCATTACTTTCCAGGTGGTTTATTTCGCACCTTCCTCCATCAGTTTTGAAGAATGAACAAAGGTTGAGATGGTCTCAAAGGTTAATGTCACTCTCTCATTCCGACATCCGTTGGAGTCTTTTCTCTCAAAAGGACTTCACCTTCATTGAGCGTTATGGAGAATTCCCTAATGTACCACTACTTGGTATAAGGGGAGGTATTACTTACAACCCTTCTCTAGCTCTCTCAGCTTTGGTTTTGCTCAAGAGATGGCCCACATGATATGCTTCTCCAATATATTGTGTTCGACTACAATCACGATCTCCATCACCGAGGGTTCACGCTGGGGCATGGTAAAAAGATCGATACCAAGACTTTGGGGCACCGAACTCCATTCCTTGGGAACCTTACCTCAAATGGGTGCGAGCTCGAGCTCAAAACCTCATGATGCCATTCACTGCTTTACCCGTAATTATGGAACCTGCTATAGGTGACGACTTATACCGTTCTATCTTGACATGCCTACTGATTTTGAAGAATTAAAGAGATCCTGGATTCAGCTTAAAGAAGAGAGGGATACCTTTGAAGCTCAGTGTTATACAAGTGAAAAGAAAGTGCTAGAGTTGACAAAGCTACTTCACGAGGAGCGAAACATCAACGCCTACATCGGCACCAAGAGGAAGCGCCCACGGGAGACTTAGAGATTTATATGTTTTCTTTTATTGTTTTGAACTATCTTTTGTACTTAAAAAGAAAAAGAATAATAAAAAGAGTACTAATAAATGTTTGTTCATTGCTTGTCTAACAAATTTAAATCTCTAAGGTCCTTGAAAACATTGCATAGCATTCGTGATAAACATCGATAGCATAGCATAACATTTCATCACAGTACATTGAAGATTGGTTTTCTCATTTGCTCGCTATTTATTTTAGCGTAAATGGCTCTTGAACAACACAAAGATCTTCGTGCTCGAATGCCTGGCCAGCAGATGCTTACCACCTTGGTCCAAGGCCAAGAAGATCCAAGAAGCTCATCAACGAAGAAGAAGGTTGTTGGTCTTCTCAACATGGGCGACGCTACAAAGGAGGTCCTAGAGTGGTTAGTCGAATTGAGCTCTCTCAAGGAAGTGTCAAGAAGGATGAACAAAGTAACAAGGGTGATGGCGGCCACCGAGCTTGAGAAGAACTATGATGATGGCCAATACTCATGAGGGTGACAAGTACAAGCAACTTGAAGACCGTCTCAATGTGTGGAAAACCTCAAGATGTCCGGGTTGAATTTTGATGATCTGAGTCTTGTTCCTGGTGTTGTGATTCCTCCCAAGTTCAAAGTTCCTACTTTTGCCAAGTATGATGGCATTTCTTTCCCAAAGCTGCATTTGAAATCCTATGTCCGTAAGATCAATCCCCACACCGATGATGTAAAGTCAGGATGCACTATTTTCAAGAGAGTTTGTCCTAACCCGCTGGAATGGTACTATCACAGAGAATGGCCGATTCGTACTGGAGTGACTTAGTTGATGCTTTCATGCATGATGAGTATAATGTCAATTGACACCCACCGCATGCAACTACAAAGCATGTCTATGGGTCGTGATGAGAAGTTCAAGGAGTATGCTCGTGGAGAGACTAGATGCGAGTTCAACCACCTTTGTCCAATAGGAGTTGGTTGATATGTTCATGGGAACACCGACAGCCCATTCTTCAATCATCCGATTGAAATTCTTCACCGGATTCACCGAATGATATTGACAAAGCGAGCGATTGAAGTCGGTATCAAGAGTGGGAAGATTCATGTAGAGTCATCTTCAAATGCTGCGAAAAGATCTTTGGTGGTAAGAAAGAAGTTAAGGTATGGTCGTAAAAGCCGAGCCAAGACCGATCGTGCTCAACTGGGGGCCAGGATCTCCAATCCTACATCAAGACAACTCAGAGACAACGCAGAACGTAACGCAACGAAGACAGCTTACTTAAGATCGACATGCCATTGTCACAAGCCTTGCAACACATGTTGAAAGCAGAGTGACACTTGAGGATCCTCCTCGAATGTCAATACCTCCTCTCCGAGATACAATCCTAATGCTAAGTGTGCTTACCATTCCAATAGCCTGTGACATAGTATCGATGATTGTTGGGCTCAAGAACAAGATTCAAGATATAATTGAAGCTAAGCAGATTGAGTTTGATCCTCCCGTTGAGACCCCGAATGTGATCAATGCGCCTATGGCTAATCATGACAAGAGTTCCAATGTTGTTGGCGACGATACTTATGTTTTCAACATAGATGACTTGACCATTCCTCTGATGACTGTTAAGAAGAATTTGCTACTGAAGCAACTCGTTTTTCAAAAATCATTTAAATGAATTTTCAAAAACAATGAAATCGCCACCTAATTTTATTCGTTCTAGAAAGAACGGGGAAATATAGATAAAACCCACAAAAATTGGATAAGGCGGTCTACAAGACCAAAAAGGATGGATTCGGGAGTCGGTTACGCAAGAGGAAGGTATTAGCACTTTACGCCCATCGTAGACTATGGGACCCATTTAGTTCAAAATGTGTTTGTGTGTGTATCGCTTATTTCTAAATTATGAATAAATAGAAAGAAAATGGATTTGTTTGTTATTATTTTGAGTTTGACACGGTTTCAAACCGCGCCTCACGTATTCCTTGTGCGATGGGAAAGTCAAAACTCCGTAGTTCTTGTTGAAAATGTCTTGAATTGTTTGTATTGATTTTAGATGAAAATGTTTTTGATTTTTGATAATCGATATGAGCGAAAAAGGATTTGAATGGGTTGAATTGATTTTAATGGTAGATGACAAGTACCAAAACGTTGGGAGGTCCTCTAACGATTCGATACTCGAGATTGGTGATTGAGGTCAACCGATCTTCTCTCATCCAAAATCTTTATTATGAAAAGAGTGAGGTGAAACAAAGTTCACTTTTATTATGTTATGGGATAAAGTATTTAAGTCATGGGTTACCCTCTAATGGCCCAAATATTTTACATTTTAATTAAATCGTCAGCTAACCTCTAACAATTTAATTAAATTCCATATCACTATGTTTTTTTTTTTTTGGAAAAAAATTGATTTAGAAAACAAATTCAATTAATTAATTTAATTTGAAAGTGTTTTAGATGTTCAAGTGTATGGAATAAAGTATTCGAGTCATTGGGTTTCTAATGGCCCAAATATTTTACATTTTTAATTAAATCGGCTAACCTCTAACAATTTAATTAAGTACCATAACACTATCTTGAAAAATTACGCTGGACGAGAGAAATGATATTCGGGTTATGGTTAACCAAGTATATGGACTTGATTAATCATGAGACCCTGGTGCATGGTGATTGGTATATGGACCAATTATTTTTCGGGTTATGATTAATCAAGGCAACGAGGGCCTTAATTAACCTCGTGAGGATGGCCATGCCCATCCCCAACCATGAGACCCTTAGAGAATTTGGTGTGGGTAACCAAAAAATGAGAGAGATAGCGGAGGCGTTGTTGATTTTATATTAATGTGAGAGTGGAGCGTGCAATCGAGTAATAAACAAACAAGCGGATAATGTAATAACGGAAAATAAAAGAAAATAAATTAACACACAATACAAATCGGAATTTAAATAATTATTAGTATAGATATTCTTTTACTTGATGAAAAATCAATTAACAATTTAATTGGTAATTCAACAAATAAAAAACTACCATATGCCAAAATATTATTTAATACATCATTGTATAATAATAAAAAAAACTTGCATAATATTAATTCTAAAGAGAAAAGTTGAGAAATGGGCCTGTTTGAAGCTTTAAGCTGGAGGGTGTGAGTAGCAATCTGAGCCCAAGCCCAAAAGTGCTGCTGGATCTTGTGTAGAAGCTCCATGGAGGCATGCTGTGGTCCACCATTCTGGATCGCTGGATCTGGATCTTGGCAGATCTGATGGTTGATGGCAGAAGAGTGCAAGATAGATACCAGGGGCATACACACACCAGATTCGAACAGACCAAACAGGTGGTGACAAGTGTCACCACCTGAACTAACCAACAAGACTAAACATTCCTACAACTAATATCCTCCTAAATTCATTTTTATACTATAAATAAAAGAACTAAACTAAATAAGTTAAACTAATACTAAGATTAATAATGTTTTTTTTTTTATTTTCAAAAAACTAAAATCGCTTTTTTTAACTAAAACTAATATATTTTATAAACTAAAAAAATTACATTTTATAAAATGAAAGAAAAATCGCTCGTTAACTAAAATTTTTTACTTAACCTAAGTTATGTTTTAATTTATACTGGTAGTATAAGAAAACTAAACTAAATCTTATAATAAAAAAACTTACAATAAACTAAAACTAAGTTATTTAAAATATAAAAGAAATTGACAAAAGGGGAAAGAACCGTCCCACCCTCATTTTTCACGATCTCACTCAGACTCACTTCGTTTCCTCTTGAAACCCTAAACGCCGCTCCTCTCTCTCGACCCGATCGCCGCAGATGTCTCCGCTCACCGATTCTCTCATCGGCCGCCACTCGCTCCTCAAGAGCGATCTTACTGCTCTCGCTCGTTTTCACGCGATCTCTCATCTCTCTCGTCTGTTCATCCCTGCTCGCGATCTTTCATCTCTCTCACTCGGACTCATCGTTACTCTCTCGCGATTTATTACTCTCTTCTACCAGTTACGCTATTACTGTTATTTGATTTATGAAACAAACATTCTAATGGTTGTATTTTAATAGATTTGGTGATGGAAAAGAGGAAACTGATAAACCCTAACCCTAAGGGGTGACGATGGTGATGACGGTAACGATGTGAAAACGAATAGAAGTGAGGAAGGAGAAGGATGGTTGTTCGCAACCTCCTCCTTCCGATGCTGAACCGGTATTACCTTTCGAATTTCTTCCTTTTGGCTATTTTCGAATTTCTGAAGGGGGTTTTAGTTGGGAAATGATGATTTTGAATGTTTGTTTTGATTGTTCTATGCCTATGCTTTGATATTCGGGTTTGGATCATTGCTTGGTTGCTATGCGCTCGCTTTTCAATGTTTGGGATTAGGGTTTTTAGTGAACAGTGGCTCTGCCTTGATTACTGTGTATTCATTGCTTTTATAATGTCCTCTATTAGGGTTTCTGACAGTCAGTTTTTTGGGATAGGGGCCTTTGAAAACAAAAAACGCAGAAAACTGGGCTTAGGTATTATGTTTTTGATCTGTTAGTTTGAAAACAAAAGTGCCAGCTTTGAGTTTTTGTGTACTGGACTTAACAGTTGATAAGATGGGCCAAAACCAAACTGACACTGCTGGGCTGTTTGTAATGTATTTTCTGATTCATGGGACAAAGACCGTATTCTCTCGATTTTAGGACAAGATTGTACTTGCAAAGAAGGGCAATGATGATTTCTGAGCCACACCCCCCTTTTGTGAACCAACATGAGTTGTGATTTGCAAAAGGGTGGGTTTTTGAATCATGAATGATAAACAATACTCAAAGTAAATCTGATCCCGATTATTTCCCCCTAATGATGAGATAAATGACGAGATAAGGAACTTAATTTGAAGCTTTGTTTGCTGTCCGTTATTACTAATTATCTCTTTTTGTTGTTTTCATGGACGCGAGCAACGGCACGAACTTGGAACAGTGGTGAAGGGAGGTTGAAGATGGAGCAAGAAGCGAATCCAAAGAATTCAACAAGACCCTCAATAGAAAAAGAGTTTAGACATGACATTTGTAATATTTGCTTGTATAGTAAAATAGGATTAGGATAGAAGTTTGGGAATTTTGTAATGTCACAAATACTTGAATTATAATTTGTGGATTCCAAAGATTTTGTAAAGAAACGAATTATTGAATAATAATATGAATTTCGTATACAAAACTTTGTGAATTCTAATGTGGTATTGTGAAACTTTGTAAAATTGAAAAGAATGTGAAAAGGTTAGGAGTTATGTGACAAAAGGTTTGAAACTTGCAAAGTTTTTTGAAAATTAATGGCCCAAAAACTTGCACCATGTTCATGCACGAGTTTAGGATAGCATAAACAAAACGAGTTCTTGATTTCGAAACTTAACACATCACTAATGCAATTTCTTGTCATAAAACTTGTAGCTATTATTTGGAAACCATACTTACCGTGCTAAAATGAATGGTTTATACTCGACATGGTGAAGTATCGATTAAAAGCGATTTAATTTCAAATTCAAACCAAATCAAAAATCTCGTACACAAGTAAAGACATGGTTGCTAAACATAACTTCAAGTATGCTTCGATTCGCCTAGAGATAAACGGTCTTGAGAAACACCATGAGTGAAAAATTTGAACATCCGAGAAAACAACCTTCTCAACACGCTCAACTCTTTAAATCCTCCTTCCAACTCAACAAAGCATCAAATATACAATAGGACATCCGAACTTGTAATCTAAAGAAAACCCCAAACATCCAAACCGCTTTGCCATTCCCAAATTCGGTTGGTTAACAAGTAAACATCTTCTAAATCTTGTAACATAATTACCTCAAGCCAATCCAAACCCTAAAACCACGTAATCAAGACATCAATGCACATACGCAACAGGGTACCTTCCGCATACAAAATGATACGAGTTTGAAACCGATCGCCTCGATGTAAGTAATGATACGTATGTAATGAATGAATGAATGTCTAGCACGAGTGGCCCAATGAAAACGTATGCAAATGAATGCAAAGCCCGAGCGATAATATTGATATAGGAGGGCAAATTTTGGGTGCAATAGGTCTCTATTTAATCGCCTTAAACCCGAAAGTGAGATTGGCGATAGCCTTCGAGCTTTTTAGGTAGAAGAAGATTAAATACTACAAGAACCCAAAATTTGCGTCCAAGAACAAATAAAATGTTTATGGTTTTTTCGGATTTTCAAAAATTTTTTTGAAAATTTTATTTTCTATATTTTTGTGATGATTTTTTTTGAACAAAGGTCGGACATCGAGAAACGAATGCGCTTGAATAAGCGACTCGCAGACTAGAAATGAAAACCGATAGATCTTGGAACGAGCATACTTCAATAAGTTGCTTCACAGATCAAAATGAAACCAATCGACCTTTGAACGAGCATACTCAATAAGTTGCTTCGCATCGTAAAGGTAAGAACTCATAGATCTTGGAACGCGATACTCAATAAGTTGCATCGCAGATCAAAATGAGAACAGGAGATCTTTGAACGATACTTCAATAAGTTGCACAGATCAAAACGAAACCAATCGACCTTGGAACGAGCATACTCAATAAGTTCGCAGATCGAAAGGTAAGAACTCATAGATCTTGGAACGCGATACTTCAATAAGTTGCATCGCAGATCAAAATGAGAACAGAGATCTTTGAACGCGATACTTCAATAAGTTGCCGCAGATCAAAAACGAAACCAATCGCACCTTGGAACGAGCATACTCAATAAGTTGCTTCAGATCGTAAAGGTAAGAACTCATAGATCTTTGAACGCGATACTTCAATAAGTTGCATCGCAGATCAAAATGAGAACAGGAGATCTTTGGAACGCGATACTTCAATAAGTTGCGTCACAGATCAAAACGAAACCAATCGACCTTTGAACGAGCATACTTCAATAAGTTGCTTCAGATCGAAAGGTAAGAACTCATAGATCTTTGAACGCGATACTTCAATAAGTTGCATCGCAGATCAAAATGAGAACAGGAGATCTTGGAACGCGATACTTCAATAAGTTGCGTCGCAGATCAAAACGAAACCAATCGCACCTTTGGAACGAGCATACTTCAATAAGTTGCTTCGATCGTAAAGGTAAGAACTCATAGATCTTGGAACGCGATACTTCAATAAGTTGCATCGCAGATCAAAATGAGAACAAAGTAAGTATATGTCGTAAAGATATTAGACACATAAGGAGCATATGTCGTAAGGATATTAGACATATAATCGGAAAGAGACCGATCAAGACGACTCTAACAAAGGTTTCAAATATACATGCCCGAAGGATATTGGACACATAAAGATCGAATATACATGTTCGTAAGGATATTGAACACATATAAGAAGCATATGTCGTAAGGATATTAGACATACATCGAAAGAGACCGATCAAGACGACTCTAACAAAGGTTTCAAATATACATGCCCCGTAAGGATATTGGACACATAAAGATCGAATATACATGTTCGGTAAGGATTTTGAACACATATAAGAAGCATATGTCAGGTAAGGATATTAGACATACACTGGAAAGAGACCGACCGAAGACGACTCTAACAAATGTTTCAAAATATACATGCCCGTGAAGGATATTGACACATAAAGATCGAATATACATGTTCGGTAAGGATATTGAACACATATAAGAAGCATATGTCAGGTAAGGATATTAGACATACGCAAGAATGAGACCGACTGGAGCAGACTCACTGGGGGAAAGATATATGGAATGGTAAAATTGTCGATTAAAGACGAATTCACGGGGAAAGAGGCCAAACAAAGGGGACTCTAGCAAGGATTGCCAAACTACGTAGGACTTTGAAAGTTTGCGAATATGCAAGAAATACAATATCCCTCAGGCCGAAGGCGGGTGTAATTTTTCAAGAGTGGCAATTATATGAATTACCACACACCAAGTATGGATACTCAAACAATTGAGAAGCAAGAAAGGTTAGACACCGACTCTTACTCACAGTCTAACGATAGAGGCAAACGTGGGTAAGATAACCAACAATGAGAATTTGCAAAAAGCAAGACGCTTGGTAAATAAATTGAATTTGAATAATGTAGGAGATCGACACGGGTCAAAAATGCAGATAACAACAAGAAGAATTTTCGAGGGAACTCGATCGAATACCACTTGGGATTTTTATTGAATGATCTTCGGAGACGCAAAAGGTACTGATAAAGACTTTAATCGCTTATGCTTAGATGCATGTTTGAGATTATTATTTTTAGCGTAATGCTCCATATTAATGGAAATGCTACGATTTTGAGGATGCTATGTAATGCAATGATGCATGTTTTGATGTTTTGTCTAGGAATAAAGGCATTGTGAGCTGCCGAGGGAATATCAACCCTCCAAGAATTGAATACAATCATCTGGTCTTCATCAAAGAGATGATAGTCTGGACCCTGATAGGGGGGATTGTGGAATAGAAGTATGATCTTTCAATGATTAGCATCACCGGGAAGTAACTCTTGAGATTAACATTCATCCGGGATGGCAATCACGCTGCATTGAGTTCCTAACTTCAAGAATTTAGGATTTCGAGCCTTGCATAAGAGGAGTCGACAATCTTCCGCACAAGTGAGCCTTTGAAAATGATCTTGGTGGGAACCGCCTTTGCGATCTTCTCGCGACGACGAAAGAGTGATAACATTTGAGGCACACATATGCCATAGATAACTCTTGTTGGAGAGAAAGAAACCTTGTCATTGACCAAGCCCATGCACATGGTGCCCTTCGATAATTGAAAATGTAAAACAGAGACATAACAAATAATTCGCCAGAGATCAACTGTTTAATCATAATGTGGTGTACCAAATTCGAGTAACTTCAGAATTATGCCACGCCTGGCAATCGATGTTTTATATGCGAAGTTTATTAAAATATCGGACGTCGCTTTTGCAAACAAAAAGCTTAAAATACATGAAAATAAGATGAAATAAATGATAGAAAACACACATTGACGAAAGTAATTTTATTGATTGATTAGCCCGTAAATGAGCATTTACATCAAGAAGCAAACTCAAAAGAGGCAATTGCTTATACATCAAAGTTAAAAGAAAAGGTGACAATAAAAATCATGGATTTTGTCGAACTCGAATCCGCCATGCTCTTCACAACTTCAACATCCCTTCATATCGAGCCGCCAATGTAAAATGCTCCGATTAGATCGACTCTCCATCTCTCTCGATTATCAAGTTATTGTAAAAAGTCGACCCAAACAGTGTCGTGTGCAGTAGTTGTTCGCTTTGAATCCCTAATTTTGCTCGGACCGCCTCTTTCGGTTTTCAATCCACCGATACCTTTTTGCCCAAGCCGCCTTTCGTGTTTTCGACTTGCGGTGTACAATCTTTATATTTATCCCTAACTTTGCCCGAACTTCTTGGTTCTGTCGGGATGCCCTTATTTTGCTTAGGCCACCAACCTAACGGGTCCTTTATGCTAAGTATTTTTGACTACATCCGCATTGATCGGGTGAGGGAAATCTTCTCCATCCATAGTCATGAGCAACATAGCTCCTCCGAGAAAACTTTCTTCACAACATACGGTCCTTCATAATTTGGAGCCCACTTGCCCCGAGCCGGTACTATTAGGAGGCAAAATTTTTCAAAGACAAGGTCACCATTGAAATTCCGAGGACACACTTTCTTGTCGAAAGCCCTTTCATACGCTCGTATAGCTGTCCATGACAAATAGTCACAATCTCTTCTCGCCGATGAGATTCAATTGATCAAGTCTATTTTGAACCCATTCGCTTCATCGAAGTTGCACATCCGTTAAAATCCTTAAGGAAGGAATTTCAACTTCCATGTGTAGGACCGCCCATACCGTATACCAAGGAGAAGGAGTTGCTCGCTGACGCGATTGAAGTGCGATAGCTGCAAGGCAAATGGCAACATCTCGTGCCAATCCTTGTAAGTGACAACCATCTTCCGACAATCTTCTTGATATTTTTGTTTGCCGCCCACAAAGACCATTCATTTTGGACGGTATGGAGAAGAGTTATGATGTTTTATCTTGAAATCGTCGCACAACTCTTTCATCATTTTGTTGTTGAGATTCGAGCCGTTATCGCGAATGATCTTCGGAACCCCATAGCGACAAATGATATTATGCTTGATGAAACGGTGACCACTTGTCTAGTGACACGAGCATAAGATGCCGCCTCAACCCATTTGGTAAAGTAGTCAATGGCAACAAGGATGAATCGATGTCCATTAGAAGGTGGGCTTAATTTCTCCAATCATATCAATGCCCCACATCGCAAAAGGCCATGGAGAAGTCAAAACATTCAATGAAGAAGGTGGCACATGCATCTTATCGTCAGAGATTTGACATTTGTAACATGTTTTAGCATGGTTGTAGCAAATGCTCTCCATGGTGGACCAATAATAGCTCGCTCAAGATCTTCTTGGCCATGGTGTGTCCACTAGAATGTCCCGAAGGAACCTTCATGAATTTCTTCTATAATCTTATTTGCTTCGTGTTCTATCCACGATCCGAGCAAAACAGAGTCATAGTTCCTTTTGTACAACACACCGCTTGAGGAAAAATTTGGCCGAGTACTTGCAGGCCTTCTTATCAACGATGGAGGCATCATCAGGGTATTCTTTCGTCTCGAGATACCTTTTGATGTCATAGAACCAAGGTTTTTCATCTGCTTCACCTTCTACTTCATAGCAGAACGCAGGCTCATCCAACCTCATTATAGTGATAGATGGGGCATCATTCGCCCATCTGACTTTAAACATGGATGACAGAGTAGCCAAAGCATCTGCCAAATTGTTCTCCTCCCTTGGGATGTGGTCAAAAGTGATCTCGTCGAAATAAGGGATCAACTTCAAGACATGATCTCGATATGGAATCAAATTCGGGTGGCGCGTCTCCCAATCTCCATCGATTTGACTAATTACCAAAGCGGAATCTCCATATACTGCCAAGATTTTGATCCTTAGGTCGATGGCCGCTTCAATCCCAAAAATACAAGCTTCGTACCCGGCCACATTATTGGTGCAATCGAACAGATTCCGGCAAAGGAATGGGATATGAAAACCGTTGAGAAGTGATAATGGCGCCAACACCATTTCCCAATGCATTTGAGGCTCCATCGAATGCCATCGCCCACCGCGAGCTGTGCTCGGGTCCCTCTTCGTGCCCCGGAATGTTACAATCTCGATATACATAATGTTCATCGGGAACTCAAACTTCATTGGCCGATAGTCATCATCTAATGGTTGTTGAGCGAGATAGTCCGCCACCACACTACCTTTGATAGCCTTCGAGTAGTGTATTGATATCATATTCGTCAGATCATTTGCCATCGGGCTATCCTTCCTGTGAGAGCTGGCTTCTCAAAGATATACTTTATCGGGTCCATTTTGGAGATCAAGAAAGTAGTGTGAGTTAACATATACTGTCTGAGCCGTTTTGCTGCCCATGCGAGTGCACAACAAGTCTTTTCCAATAATGAATACCTCGATTCGCATTCGTGAACTTCTTGCTCAAATAGTATATGGCGTGCTCTTTTCTGCCTGTCTCATCATGTTGACCGAGCACACAACCCATGGAATTCTCCAACACGGTCAGGTACATAATCAACGGTCTACCTTCCACCGGGGGTGAGAGAATTGGAGGCTCTTGTAGGTACCTCTTTATACTGTCGAATGCCGTCTGGCAATCATCGTTCCACCGGTGTGGGATTCTTTCAACATTGAAAATGGGCTCACGTGTAGTGTGAGATGAGAAATGAACCTAGCGATGTAATCAGCCTTCCCAAGAAACCTCGCACTTCTTTTCTCTCGTCCTTGGCTCGCATTTCTTGTATCGCTTTATCTTAGCAGTGGTCAACCTCAATCCCTTTCTCGCTTACAATAAAGCCTAAGAGTTTCCCCGATCTAACCCCAAAGGTGCACTTACTTGGGTTCAACCTCAGCCTGAACTTTCTCAACCTTTCGAACAATTTCAACAAGTGAACCAAGTGTTCTTCTTCTGTTGGGACTTGGCAATCATATCATCCACGAGACTTCAATCTCTTTATGCATCATATCGTGAAAGAGAGTGACCATAGCTACCGACACGCTGCTCCTGCGCTCTTCAAACCAAAAGGCATCACTTTGTAGCGTAAAGTCCCCACGGTGTAATGAAAGTAGTTTTCCATATCATCACGCCATCCTAATCTGGTTGTAGCCGAGAAACCATCCATGAAGGAGAATACTTTAGCTTGAGCAAGATATCGACCAAAATGTCGATGTGGGAGAGGGAAGTCATCCTAGGACTAGCTCTGCTCGCATCCCTATAGTCAACACACATCCTTACCTTGCCGCCTTCTTCATCGGTACAATGTTGGCAACCCATGGGGATAAGAAACAACTTTAGGAAACCCGCTCCATCCGCTCGAACCTCTTCTTTGATCTTTCTTGACATTTCGGATGTGTTCAAGCTTCGCACCGTGGGCAGCCTCTTTGAGGGCAACTGCATAACGATATCAAGATTCAACCCGCATATCTTCATAAGACCAAGCAAAGATGTCTACGTACTCATGTAGCATTTCGACAAGCTTTTGCTTAACTCCATCTTCCAATGCTGCCCCAATCTTGACCTCCTTTCGAGCGCCCTCGGTTCCCGATTAATCACTTCTAGATCCTCTTGGTGCGGCGGATGACCCTTTCTTCTTGCCTCAACATCCTGCTAATTCTTCGTGTAATTCACCCTCTCGGCTTCCTCTTCACTTGATAAATCGGTTCGTTGAAATCATAATGAGCCACCGAATCATCGTCGACAAAATCCGGTCCGTCAAGGACCACATCTGCGTTGTTGGTAATTTTATTTTTATTATTATTTTTTAAATTAAGTTTTTTTTTAATAAAAAGAAAAGACAAAAGGTTTGTATAAAAAAGAAAATACAATTTGATATTGTCACCTTTAAAAGAAATGGGTGAAGAAAAAAAACAAAGAGAGAAATTTTTGAATGCAAAAAAGGACGTCCTTCATTAATGATAAACTTGAAAGTTAAAAACATGGTGGCCCTACAGCATGATCACTACGTCTTGGGCATAACGTAGGAATTATGGAATGACATAAAAACAGAAAATTACTCTTCAAAACGAGTAACCACAGCAACATCTTCAACGAGCCAATTTGAAAGCTCACGTCCTGGAACGGTTGGGTAGATCCACTTGTCCACATCATAGTCACCATCCGCTTCACCATCAATGGCATCAACATCTTCAACTGGATTCCACCTTTGACAAACTTGACGGAGGAGACACCCTTTGCCCACCGGGTGGAGACGGAGATCTTCATTCCGGAGCAAAACCCAAACCCTTCTTATCCGTCTGGTAGGAAGTTCTAGCACTCTTCCCCACCTTCGTGATGTCCTGACTTGACAATAGCCTGAGCCTGCTTGTAGGATGCCATGGAGACTTCACCTTTTTGCAAAGGGATCTTATCAACTGATACGGCCTCGAAAGCTTGGCATGGAGTTTCGTGGATCTCTCCTTCAACTTCAACATACCGAAAGTTGCTCAGATGACTGACGACATAATCTTCTTCACCATAAATGGTGACCACCTTTCCATTAATTAAGAACTTCAACTTTTGGTGCAAGGTGGATGTCACAAGACCAGCCCCATGAATCCAGGGCGCCAAGCAAACAATGAGGAGGGGTTAATATCCATGACGAAAAAAGTTGCGTCAAAAACCTGCGGGCCCACCTTGATAGGCAGGTCCACCTCACCAAACACTGACCTCTTCGACCCATCAAACGCCTTAACTATTAAATCACTGGGTCTTAGCACAACACCTTCATAATCCAACTTCAAGAGGGTAGACTTTGGAAGAACATTGAGGGATGATCCCGTGTCAACCAGCACACGGGATAGAGTAGTTCTCGCTATCTCCACGGAAACGTGTAGTGCTTTGTTATGCTTCCTTCCTCGAGGTAAATCAAGTCAAGAAACCGAGACCATTACTTGCCGAAATGTTGTTCACAATGCCCCCAAATTGGTTAACCGAGATCTCGGGGAACGAAGGATGTTCCTAATAGTCGCATCGAGCGCTATGTGAGGCTCGAATCCTCAACAAAGCTAAGATAGAGATCTTATGGCTATCGAGCTGGTCGATTATCTTGTAATCGCTCTTCTTTATATACTTCATCAATTCTTCAACATCTTGGTTAATTCGTGGCTCGTAAGTGTTCGAATCTTTGGTGTTGACTCACCCCAATCATGATTCCTTCCCTTTGCTTTAGCCTTGGCCAAAGCTTCGTGGATTTTTCTCAACTAGATTGGGTGGAGAGAAGATTCGCCCACTTCGGTAATCCGACTTTCTTCCGCAATGTCATGCATCGCAGCTCAAATCTTCCAATCTTCTTTTCATCGACTTTCCTCCTTCAAAAGTCTCCACATTCACTTTCTTGCCACGGTAGTACTCGCACCCATAATTCCACGGATGGCCTTTTCGCTAGTGTAGGTAACGACCCGCAAAGTGATAATCACAGGAGGTTTCTTAGTCGGCACGGGATTGTAACGGAATCCTTCTAGAAGTGACGGGATAGTGACCACGCCAACCTCATCTTCAACATTCTCATATCAAGTTTTCTCGACGAATCAAGAGTCCCTTCAAGAATCGTATCGAATCTCGCCTCTCAACTTATCACAACCTTCAATTTGAATTAAACATTGTTTACAACCATCATCACAACCGTGGAAATCTCCTTCAACAAATTGCTTTATCCACCACAACGGGTGGTCGATCACTAACATCCATTATCGTGTTCACTTCCATCTTCGCAAATTGCATTAACAAAGCTCCCACCATGAGGAGGTAAGGGTGTTGAATGACATTAGGAGTGGGAGGAGGTCCAAAGTTGATTGCCTCGTTCAGTAAATTCGACCTTGTACTTGAAAGCATAGCAATTCTCAATGGAATGCCCCGAGCATTAGAGTGATAGAGACAATGGACATTCGCATGAAGTACTTCGGTTATCGTGGTCAATCTTCAAATGGCGAATTCAATCATATTCGACTTTGCAAATGGGCTAATACCTCGCATAAGACATTGGCAAAGGGTCAAACTTCTTCATGGGTCTTGGCTGGTATTGTCTCGAGCAACATCTTGTTTTGGAACACTAGCGGAATAGTTACAAAGCAACTTGGCGATTGAATTCTCGGCGCTTCTTTTCCTCTTCGCTCATACAAGGCGCTGACTCACCTTCCTTCTTCTTCCGTAACCACCAAAAGCCTTCTTGGCGCCACCAACTTGATTCTTGTC
This sequence comes from Vicia sativa, assembly GCA_021764765.1. Lineage (NCBI taxonomy): Eukaryota > Viridiplantae > Streptophyta > Magnoliopsida > Fabales > Fabaceae > Vicia > Vicia sativa. The sequence goes on along the minus strand of CM038797.1, from coordinate 6,228,557 downwards.
AAGCACCAACATCTTGGATTTTTCCTAGCTTGATCCCCATCTCAACTCTTTCACCAAACATCACCATGTCGAAAGTACGGGTCGACCGAAGAGGCATAGTACGCCCATCTAGTGTGCCGTAAACATTTCCACCATCTCTCGCTCCACCATTGGGGTTGAACTTTAGCAGCCACCGCGCCACCTTTGCGCAGACTTGAAAGATTCATTTCTCCGAGCTAGGTTGTGCAACCTGGGTTCTCGTGAGGCTATATCGTTGTTAAAGCCATAGTGTTGAACAAAAGCTACAATCAACTCTCTCCAAGTTCGCACTGAGAGCTATCAAGGCCCATATACCAATCCAATGGCCCATCACCAAACTATCTTGGAAAAATGCATCAAGAGCTTCTCATCCTTCGTATGCATACATCCTCCTATAGTAATACCTCAAGTGAGTTTTAGGACAAGAGTTGCCCTTGTACTCAAAGCTCGATTTTAAATTTTGAGGAATCCTCACCTTGAACCAATCCCAAGTTGGTCATGTCGAAACCCAAAACATCCCGATTCTCAAAGGCTTGCATGCGCCTCGAGCATCTTCAACTTCCTATCGCCTTCGGTTGGCTCCTCAACATTGGAAAACCAATCCTCAAAGTTATCTTCATCATGCCGAGGAATCGAATCAATAGTCCTTCTTCCCGTTGAGGCACCAACACAGTTCCGTCAGGCGACGCTGGGGTAGGCGGAGGAGGAACCACCGCAGATGATCCGCTTGAGCACCGTTCTCGCCGGCAAGATCAAGAAGACCCAAGCTAATTTCGCACAAAGCATTCCCATGAGCAACTTCTTCAAGAGTGACCACAGCAGCCTCACAACCGTAGCTCTCAACTCCTCTTGTTGCGAGCCATGTTCAATTATCTCCATCAATTGCCCCATACGAGTATCCATTCTTGTCCCTAGGGCGCCATGTCGCCTTCCATCTTCTTCCATCGCCTTCTTCAAGTTACTTTGTCGGTAACGATGAACGACGAAACCCTGTAGTCTCTCGTCTGTGGAGAAGAAAATCAACGTAAGTAAGATGACCGATCCAATACTCGTTATGTATGATATGCTATGGGAGTATGCATGCATGCCCATGATATGTTTTTGTACATTTTATTTTCGTGGACTCTGAAGACTCGTTAGTTAACAATAAACATTAGAGAAAAACTGATTAAACTGCAATTCAACGAAATCTCATAGAAACTCAAATTGTTAGTTGTGACTACAAGGCTGTTCAAGCTCAAACAGAGCAATAAAATTCATACTGGAATTTAAATCATTACAATAATAATTAGATAAGTGGCTAAAAACTAGAAATGCTGTCCACGACGAGGCTTCAAATCTCTAGTTTCCGCCTTGAACCTGTTCACCGCCTCTTGACAGAGGAAGAGGAAATCACTCACAGCAGGAGGTATCGGGTTGCCTTCGAGGTCTTCTAGGCCGACCTGAGTCTCCAAGGTACGCCAACAATCAAACGGTTACACATGTCAACCATTTCACTGCATTTCCAATAGAAATGCCCATTCTGTTCTTCTAGAAAGGACACTAGTTCATCCTTTTCATCTAATGTATTTATCTTTTGGATCTCATCAATCCAACCTTGGCATTGCTCTCTAAGGCTTTCGTGAAGCATCCCTTTACTATTTCTTTCTTCCTCAGAATGTTCAAATCTCGAACCTTTTCACTAATTCGATTGCTTCCAATTCCGGCGATGCGTACTTCTTCTTTGCGCTTATCTCATTCTCTAGCATTTTATTGGTTCGCTGCTGAAGCTTCTAATTTTGAAATCTTTGCTTCGAGACGTGCTTTCAATGCTCTTTTCTTCAACGGCCTTTCTTCATCTAGATAAGCCTGGCCCTTTGATGCCGAAAGCCAATTGTCGACGGAGGTCCCTTGCCCCACTTGCAAGACTCCTCAAGTTCTCGTAACATCTCATCGAGCTCTTCATCCTTTTCATTCTCGTATTCTTCTCCCTCTAATTCTTCTTTCACCTCCTTGAGGTTAGCCTCCAAATTTTCACCGAGAAAATGCGAGAATTAGAGCTAGCTCCAATCTTCCTCCTCCATCTTTCTCGACACTCCTCAAGCCTCATATTCTCCTCTATTGGCACATGAGTGATTACCGTTCAGATGATCAAAGGGTACCTCCACAAAGTAAGGCTTGATTTCTTGACTCTCTCTATCACCCATCGCGATAAGACCTTCCATCAATTCCGCCCTCTTGATTAACTCTCGACTTTCCCTATGGATTTGACCCCAAGCTCTTCGGATCTTCAATACTGCTATGTCCTTTTACCAAGCTCGTATAATGAAACTTTCCAAGTGCTCAAGCCTTGGTTCGCTTTTCCATTGGATACCCCAATTGTCTTGTCGCAAGTCTGGGTTATAATTGATGCAACCCATAGACCCAATCAAAGGAACATTAGAATATCCACAAAGTTGAGTGATAACATCAACGAATCCCCAACTGGAGAATGCCACATCACACCATCACCGTTAGTGAAGCCAATTTTGAGACCAAGATAAGTTTCTCAGATCTTCCCCACGGTCCACTTTGAGGAATATGAGAAGTCAACCATAAACAAAGAAGGAGAACAACACGTAACCACCCTCGCTTCTTCGATGTCTCTCATGGAGATGGTAAAGAACATCACCAACAAAGGCAGAATGGTTCTTCGACATGAATATGCCAATAGCAGACGGGCTCAAGTAACCAATTTCATTAGTTGGAAACAAGACCACCCCAAAGATGAGCAAAGCAAGTATGGAGTCGAAAGTCGGCCAATCGCCTTGAACACTCAAACTTAACAACTTATCTTCCAAATTTTGCCGCAGAATACCTTTGTCCAGAATCCAAGGTGCCACCTCCTCACAGAAGAAACAAAGCAGAGCTACCTTAGCCTTATCGAGGTCTTCCCTATGTTGAGAAAGGGGTGTCGCCCTTCAAAGGCCAATTAAGGATTCTCTCGAACTCTTCAATTGTAGGAACAAGTCGAAAGTCTTGGAATGTGAAGCATCAAGAGGAGGATCATAGTACTTTGCCAAAGCAATCAAAGCTTCCATGTCCACATTGGTAGTCAAAAGATCTAGGATGTTCCCAAATCTTTTCCCAAAATAAGCTCCAATGGAATTCTTTCACTTTGAGTTATCGCCTCAACTTCGCCTTTGAATTTGAGACATGGAACGATCTTCACAGCTGATTCATTCTTCCTTTCTCGCCATCGCACCAACAAAATCTGTAAGGTTCTCGAAAATAAAAGTTATATGCTAAATGGTTTTGTGCAAATGTATGCAATGCATGTTGCAAATTAAATAGAATGGTTCATAGGATCGGTCATGGTTTCGACGCTCACCCAACACCCCGGTAAGGCTAATCTTATGTTTTTATTAAATGTTTCGGGTTCAGATCCCTTTACAAACACTATCACGAGAGGCCTACGTGGCGATAGTATTTGTAAAAGTATACCCCAAGAAACGGTTTAACAGATGCTCTAAATCCATCATTTGAGCATTTTGGTCTCTGCTAGACAACATGAACAAACTTAGAGTTATAGGTCATTTGTCCAAAGATTGATGTCCCAGCTAACGCTGGCCAACAACCTCCTTAAAACAACCAACTCTAAGCCGGAGTCTTCGCTTCGGGCCAACAAGACAATGGAGTCAAGTGGACCTAGGCTACGCAACCCCTCTATTCCTAAAAAGGTGACCTAGAAGCCTGGGTAGTGGGCTTATCTATGTAATAATGCCCATGAATTCCCATCACAATAATATATCAACAAAATAATATACATAAAGTGTAAGGAGAATAATAATCAATAAACAATAAATAAGCATAAAGAAGAAAGCGATAAACAAACACACAAACATGCGAAGAACTAAACTAGGGTTGACTCGCTTAGTCAAAAAGATTTTTAAAATTTTCCCCAGTGAAGTCGCCAACTGAAGCAACTCGTTTTTCAAAAATCATTTAAATGAATTTTCAAAAACAATGAAATCGCCACCTAATTTTATTCGTTCTAGAAAGAACGGGGAAATATAGATAAAACCCACAAAAATTGGATAAGGCGGTCTACAAGACCAAAAAGGATGGATTCGGGAGTCGGTTACGCAAGAGGAAGGTATTAGCACCCCTTACGTCCATCGTACTCGATGGGACCCATTTAGTTCAAAATGTGTTTGTGTGTGTGTATCGCTTATTTCTAAATTATGAATAAATAGAAAGAAAATGGATTTGTTTGTTATTATTTTGAGTTTGACACGGTTTCGAAACCGCGTGCCTACGTATTCCCTTGTGCGATGGGAAAGTCAAAACTCCGTAGTTCTTGTTGAAAATGTCTTGAATTGTTTGTATTGATTTTAGATGAAAATGTTTTTGATTTTTGATAATCGCATATGAGCGAAAAAGGATTTGAATGGGTTGAATTGATTTTAATGGTAGATGACAAGTACCAAAACGTTGGGAGGTCCTCTAACGATTCGATACTCGAGATTGGTGATTGAGGTCAACCGATCTTCTCTCATCCAAAATCTTTATTATGAAAAGAGTGAGGTGAAACAAAGTTCACTTTTATTATGTTATGGATAAAGTATTTAAGTCATTGTTACCTCTAATGGCCCAAATATTTTACATTTTAATTAAATCGTCGGGCTAACCTCTAACAATTTAATTAAATTCCATATCACTATGTTTTTTGTTTTTGGAAAAATTGATTTAGAAAACAAATTCAATTAATTAATTTAATTTGAAAGTGTTTTAGATGTTCAAGTGTATGGAATAAAGTATTCGAGTCATTGGGTTCTCTAATGGCCCAAATATTTACATTTTTAATTAAATCGTTGGGCGAACCTCTAACAATTTAATTAAGTACCATAACACTATCTTGAAAAATTACGGCGTTGGACGTAGAGAAATGATATTCGGGTTATGGTTAACCAAGTATATGGACTTGATTAATCATGAGACCCTGGTGCATGGTGATTGGTATATGGACCAATTATTTTTTGGGTTATGATTAATCAAGGCAACGAGGGCCTTAATTAACCTCGTGAGGATGGCCATGCCCATCCCCAACCATGAGACCCTTAGAGAATTTGGTGTGGGTAACCAAAAAATGAGAGAGATAGCGGAGGCGTTGTTGATTTTATATTAATGTGAGAGTGGAGCGTGCAATCGAGTAATAAACAAACAAGCGGATAATGTAATAACGGAAAATAAAAGAAAATAAATTAACACACAATACAAATCGGAATTTAAATAATTATTAGTATAGATATTCTTTTACTTGATGAAAAATCAATTAACAATTTAATTGGTAATTCAACAAATAAAAAACTACCATATGCCAAAATATTATTTAATACATCATTGTATAATAATAAAAAAAACTTGCATAATATTAATTCTAAAGAGAAAAGTTGAGAAATGGGCCTGTTTGAAGCTTTAAGCTGGAGGGTGTGAGTAGCAATCTGAGCCCAAGCCCAAAAGTGCTGCTGGATCTTGTGTAGAAGCTCCATGGAGGCATGCTGTGGTCCACCATTCTGGATCGCTGGATCTGGATCTTGGCAGATCTGATGGTTGATGGCAGAAGAGTGCAAGATAGATACCAGGGGCATACACACACCAGATTCGAACAGACCAAACAGGTGGTGACAAGTGTCACCACCTGAACTAACCAACAAGACTAAACATTCCTACAACTAATATCCTCCTAAATTCATTTTTATACTATAAATAAAAGAACTAAACTAAATAAGTTAAACTAATACTAAGATTAATAATGTTTTTTTTTTTATTTTCAAAAAAAACTAAAAATCAGTTTTTTTTTTAACTAAAACTAATATATTTTATAAACTAAAAAAAAATTACATTTTATAAAAATGAAAGAAAAATCAGTTTTCTGTTAACTAAAATTTTTTTACTTAACCTAAGTTATGTTTTAATTTATACTGGTAGTATAAGAAAACTAAACTAAATCTTATAATAAAAAAACTTACAATAAACTAAAACTAAGTTATTTAAAATATAAAAGAAATTGACAAAAGGGGAAAGAACCGTCCCACCCTCATTTTTCACGATCTCACTCAGACTCACTTCGTTTCCTCTTGAAACCCTAAACGCCGCTCCTCTCTCTCGACCCGATCTCGCCGCTTGCATGTCTCCGTTCTCACCGATTCTCTCATCGGCGCCATCGCTCCCTCAAGAGCGATCTTACTCGCCTCCGCTCGTTTTCACGCGATCTCTCATCTCTCTCTCTGCTCATCCCGCCGCGATCTTTCATCTCTCACTCTGACTCATCGCTACTCTCGCGATTTATTACCTCTTCTACCGCCACGCTTATTATCGTTATTTGATTTATGAAACAAACATTCTAATGGTTGTATTTTAACAGATTTGGTGATGGAAAAGAGGAAACTGATAAACCCTAACCCTAAGGGGTGACAGCGATGGTGATGACGGTAACGATGTGAAAAACGTAAAATAGAAGTGAGGAAGGGAGAAGGATGGCGACACAGTGTTCGCAACCTCCTCCTTCCGATGCTGAACCGGTATTACCTTTCGAATTTCTTCCTTTTGGCTATTTTCGAATTTCTGAAGGGGGTTTTAGTTGGGAAATGATGATTTTGAATGTTTGTTTTGATTGTTCTATGCCTATGCTTTGATATTCTGGGTTTTGGATTGTCGTTTGGTTGCTATGCCGCTCGCTTTTCAATGTCTTGGGATTAGGGTTTTTAGTGAACAAGTGGCTCGCCTTTGATCGTGGTATTCATTGCTTTTATAATGTCCTCTATTAGGTTTCGACCTTTTTGGGATAGGGGCCTTTGAAAACAAAAACGCAAAACCGGGCTTAGGTATTATGTTTTTGATCCGTTAGTTTGAAAACAAAAGTGCCTTTTGAGTTTTTGTGTATCGGACTTAACAGCTTGATAAGATGGGCCAAAACCAAACCGACACCGCTGGGTGTTTGTAATGTATTTTCGATTCATGGGACAGCATCAGATTCTCTCGATTTTAGGACAAGATTGTACTTGCAAGAAGGCAATGATGATTTCGAGCCACACCCCTTTTGTGAACCAACATGAGTTGTGATTTGCAAAAGGGTGGGTTTTGAATCATGAATGATAAACAATACTCAAAGTAAATCGATCCCGATTATTTCCCTAATGATGAGATAAATGACGAGATAAGGAACTTAATTTGAAGCTTTGTTTGCTGTCCGTTATTACTAATTATCTCTTTTGTTGTTTTCATGGACGCGAGCAACGGCATTAACTTGGAACAGTGGTGAAGGGAGGTTGAAGATGGAGCAAGAAGCTTAATCCAAAGAATTCAACAAGACCCTCAATAGAAAAGAGTTTAGACATGACATTTGTAATATTTGCTTGTATAGTAAAATAGGATTAGGATAGAAGTTTGGGAATTTTGTAATGTCACAAATACTTGAATTATAATTTAGGATTCCAAAGATTTTGTAAAGAAACGAATTATTGAATAATAATATGAATTTCGTATACAAAACTTTGTGAATTCTAATGTGGTATTGTGAAACTTTGTAAAATTGAAAAGAATGTGAAAAGGTTAGGAGTTATGTGACAAAAGGTTTGAAACTTGCAAAGTTTTTTGAAAATTAATGGCCCAAAACTTGCACCATGTTCATGCACGAGTTTAGGATAGCATAAACAAACGAGTTCTTGATTTCAAACTTAACACATCACTAATGCAATTTCTTGTCATAAAACTTGTAGCTATTATTTGGAAACCATACTTACCGCTAAAATGAATGGTTTATACTCGACATGGTGAAGTATCGATTAAAAGCGTATTTAATTTCAAATTCAAACCAAATCAAAAATCTCGTACACAAGTAAAGACATGGTTGCTAAACATAACTTCAAGTATGCTTCGATTCAAGGTTTAGAGATAAACGGTCTTGAGAAACACCATGAGTGAAAAATTTGAACATCCGAGAAAACAACCTTCTCGAACACGCTCAACTCTTTAAATCCTCCTTCCAACTCAACAAAGCATCAAATATACAATAGACAGCTCCGAACTTGTAATCTAAAGAAAACCCCAAACATCCAAACCGCTTTGCCATTCCCAAATTCGGGTTGGTTAACAAGTAAACATCTTCTAAATCTTGTAACATAATTACCTCAAGCCAATCCAAACCCTAAAACCACGTAACCGAAGACATCAATGCACATACGCGCAACAATGGTACCTTCCACAAAATGATACGAGTTTGAACCGATCGCTCGATGTAAGTAATGATACAGATGTAATGAATGAATGAATGTCTAGCACGAGTGGCCCAATGAAAACGTATGCAAATGAATGCAAAGCCTGAGCCAGATAACATTGATATAGGAGGGCAAATTTTGGGGTGCAACAGCTACAAGCCGGTGTCAATCCAAGATGCCTAGAGAATTGTCGTTGGTGCCCATCTGCACCTGATGGTTGTGCTTGGTTGAGAAGACGTGTTCAGTGCATGATGGATAACCGTGAGATACTATTTCAAACCACCGCGCGTGTGTGAAGAAATGTCTAAGTTGAAGATTAACAATGCGAATGAAACTGTACCATCTGTGTGGGATACCTTGGGGCAGCCAAGTGGAAAGTATGATTACATGGTGAAGTACACTGTTCCTGAAAGCTACAAGATTCCTATTGAAGATGTTAAGGCGACCGGATGGGGTGACAATTTCCCAGAAGATTATGCTGATGTTAACACAATAAGGATTTCCTCTGCTGATTTTGTGCCTAGAGTGGCACCTCTCATTATTACTTCTCCCAGACTAGTCCCATATTCCTCCGACAAGGCTATCCCTTGGAATTATGGAGCTGATGTTTACTATCATGGCGTCAAGCAAGACCCTCTGACCATTGAAGATCTTACAGTTGAAGCTATCATTCCTGACATCGACAACATCACCGGATCTAGTAAGGTGACCAGAACCGGAAGGGTATTCTCTCCAGATATCTCTCCTCCAAAAGACACCGCGACTCCACAGATTCCATATTCAATCCATTCCCAAGAACCTGACTCATCCCGTCAAATGTATACCAAAGGAAGTTATCAAGACACCTTCAAACAAGAAATGGAGGAAATTTCAAGATTATCAAGAAGAGTGACTACAATGTTGTGGAACAGTGGGATGAGTCCGTCCAAAATCTCCATGCTTGCTTCTACTTGTGCTCGAGGCTCATGCTAACGCCTTGGTGAAGTTTCAAGAATGCTCACGCACCTCAAGACACTACCACCGACCGCTTGAAGTTTGTATTGCTAGCCTGGCTGCCAACAACGCCTAGGCTTCTCTCGATGTCGATTTGATTCCTTCCTAAAGAAACACAACAAAGCCTTGCACATCTCGGTTGAATGCAAGGGTGTTACCCTGCCTCATGTTTTGTTGATACCGTTTCGCTCAATATCCTCCCAAGATCGCTTTTGATCGACTGATGTCGAAGGGTTGGTTCCGAGACCCAAAGGACATTATTGTGAGAGCTTTTGATGGTTCTAAACGAACAAGATTGGAGAGCTCATTCGCCTGCTAAAGTTGGTTCCCGCACTTTTGATTCTACTTTCTTTGTTATGGACATCCGTCCACTTACTCTTGCCTACTTGGACGCCTTGATACAGGGGCGTTGTTACTCTACCTTACATCGTGTCAAATACCCTGAAAGGGAAGGTTGTTACAGTATATGGTGAAGAAGAATATATGGTCAGTCATCTACACTCATTCCGATACCTCGAGATGGAGGGTGAATTCTTCGAGACTCCCTGTCAAGATTTTGAAACAATACCCAGAGTCATGCCTGTTGACTCAACTGTCACTCCTGAAATTACACCAGTCCCGCCTAGGATGGCCTCACTGAAAGATGCTCAAGCTGCTGTTGAACAAGGAGGTAGTACGGTTTGGGGCCAGCTCCCTGATCTTCCTTTCAAATCTGACAAGACTGGCTTAGGCTTCACCATCAAGGGTCAGAAGATGATACGCCATGAACGTGCCGGCCAACTTCCTTTCCGCATCAGCCAAAGTGGAATCCATGCTATAGAAGACGACGACAACGACTTCGACATCAGCAAGTGGATCTTCCCAACTCCAGATAAAGGGCTCAGCAATTGGAAGACTGAAGAAGTCATACCAATCTCCTTTAGTTGGGAGTAATTGCTCTTGTTTTGTTTTGCTTTTCGTATTTCTTTATGTTTGAACAATAAAATTTGAAAGCCTAGTGCCTTGCCCGGGGCATCATGGCTCGTTTGCGAGGGTTATTATCTGTCATTTGCATATTTTCATTCAATAAAATCGTTGGACTTTTGCATTCCATTGTTTGTTTTCTTTTACTTTATCACCCCTTCAAAAAAGCTATGTGTTTCTTACACACACCCACGTGATACACTGCAGAATCACTCCGAATCTCGTTGATAACAGCTATGCTATTGCTAAATATGACTTCGATAATCCGATTTACCAAGCCAAGACGAAAGTGAGGAAGATTGTGAAGTGTGAGAACTTACGCTACAAAGAAGAAGAACGAGTTATACAACCACACGAAGAGCAAGTTGAGGTTGTGAATTGGGTAACGACGAAGATGTAAAAGAGATCAAGATAGGAGCGGGTCTTGAGAATGTTGTTAAAGAAAGGTTGGTTCGATGCTACAGACTACATTGAGGTTTTTGCTTGGTCATATGAAGACATGCCGGTTTAGACATTGATATTGTGGTACACCAATTGCCGATTTAAAGAAGGTTTTCCCAAAGGAAATGTATGTCACGATGCCCCGAGATGTCGAGAAAATCAAAGCCAAGTTATGAAACAGCTTCAACGGCTTAGTCACATTTTATCCACAATGGGTTGCAAACGAAAACCCGTACCTAAGAAGGATGGCAAAGTTCGAATGTGTGGATTACGAGATTTGAACAAAGCAAGTCCGAAAGACGATTTCCCACTTCCTCATATTGATGTTCGTTGACAACACCGCCAAAGATAAGGTTTTCCTTCATGGATGGTTTCTCCTTATAATCGATCAAATGGCCCCAAGACATGGAGAAGGCTACTTTTGTTACACAGTGGGGGACTTTCTGCTACAAGGTTATGCCGTTCGGGTTGAAGAACGCGGGCGCCACTTATCAGCGTGCCATGGTGACATTATTCCATGATATGATTCATCACGAGATAGAGGTCTACGTCGACGACATGATAGCTCGATCACAGATTGAAGAAGAACATCTTGATCATCTACAGAAACTATTTGACAGGTTGAAGAAGTATAGACTGAGACTTAATCCCAATAAGTGCACCTTTGGAGTCAGATCCGGAAAACTCCTAGGATTTGTTGTCAGTGGTAAAGGTATTGAAGTCGACCCGGCCAAGGTTAAAGCTATTCAAGAGATGCCAGCTCCCCGCACCGAGAAGGAAGTCAGAGGTTTCTTGGGCCGATTGAACTACATTGCCAGATTCATTGCACACCTAACTGCTACTTGTGAGCCAATCTTCAAGTTACTTAAGAAAGATCAAGTGGTAGAATGGAACGACGATTGCCAGATCGCTTTTGACAAAATCAAGGAGTACCTTCAGAATCCTCCCATCCCGATGTCAAGGAAGACCTCTTATCATGTACTTGATGCTAGAGAATTCAATGGGGTGTGTGGGCAACATGACGAGTCCGGTCGAAAGAGCATGCAATATACTACCTTAGCAAAAGTTTACCGATCGTGAAACAAGATACTCACACCGAAAACTTGCAACGCTTTTGCTGTCACGACTAAGACAAGATATGTTGACTCACACTACCTTATTGATTTCCAAGATGGATCCGATAAAATACATATTTGAGAAACCACTCAGAAGAATAGCAAGATGGCAAATGATCCTGACCGAATATGACATCCAAGACACTTCTTAGAAAGCGATCAAAGGAAGTGTAGTAGCCGATCATTTGGCTCATCAAGCCGTAGATGACTATCACCATGCATCAATTTGATGAAGATGTTTTACTAGTCATCGACAGAAGAACCAGCCCGGACGAAGGACCCGAACAAGGATCCCGATGGACCATGGTCTTGATGGAGCCTCAAACGCACTTGGCAATGGCATTGGCGCCATCATTACATCCCCTACAAAGTGACATACTCCTTTCACCGCCAGATTATGTTTCAGCTTGCACCAATAACATGGCCGAATACGAAGCGCAGCATCATGGGTATCAAAGCGCTATTGACTTAAGAATCAAGTTCTTACAGTGTATGGAGACCACTTTAGTGATCACCGGGCGAGTGGATACGAAGCATCCGAATCTTATTCCCATCGAGAGCATGTTCGAGTTTGATTCCCTACTTTGAAGAGATCACTTTCAATCACATTCCACGAGAAGAGAATCAACAAGGCAGATGGCTACTATGTCGCCTATGATCAAAGTCGATGGGACAACGAGGCCCCAGATCATCATTGAGAAGTTTGACGAACCAGATATTGTTATGAGCTTGATACGTAAGAGAAACCTTGGTACTATGACGTGAAGAGGTATCTTGAGACTCGTGAATATCCCCAGGGCATCTGTCAATGATAAGAAGTTCATGAGAAGATTTGCCTCCAAATTCTTCCTCAGCAACGGCATCTTATACAAGCGCAACCATGACTTGTGCTTACTCCGCTGTGTAGACCAGAAAACAGCAATACGCGTCATGGAAGAGTTACACGAAGGCGCATTTGGTACCTGTGATACGGTGAACTGACTTTGTAGGATTTTTGTATCCAAATGTGCGGATAGCAAGAGTCGCCACCGACTTTTATTTTTATCCAATTAAGGGAAGGTAAAAGTAACAGAAAAGACCTTCGTTAGATTCTGAGTTCGGGAGAATGGTTATGAAAAGGGAAGGTATTAGCACCCCTTTCCATCCGCAGTTTATTCTACGGGCTCTTAGTTGCTCTAGATCACTTTTTTTAAAATTGCTTTCTGTGTGTTTGACAAAAAATGTTTTGAAAAGACATTTCGCTTTGACTTTGTAATGGCTCATGTAGGAGTGTATACAAAGTGTTCGGAAATGTTTTGTTTTTGAAAGAGTATTTGAACTTTGAAAAAGTGTGTGAGGTGTGAAAAGCATTTGATAGAGCAAGCAACTAAAAGACTTATTTACCCACCTTTAATTGGTCGCTTTGTTGTACTTCTACATTCCTTTAGAATAGCGCTAGCCATACCATTAGTTAGTAGGTAGCTCCATTCGTTGGATGTAAGCGGGACATTCGAAGGGACATCGGATGGTCATAGAAGGCAACTTGTAGGAAGTATTCTAGCACATATCGAAGGGACTATCATCATTTTTCGTAGGCAACAATCGAGGGTCAAGATCATGTATTCGGAGGCGACATCGTGGGTCTTATGATCTTTGTATCGAAGGGACTATGATGATTTGTTTGGAAGGCAACGGTGCTAGAATACCCTCACGCTCGAGGGACATGACCATTTTGAATCGAAGGCATCGAGAGAATTACCCTAATGAAAGAAGTGTGTCGAATTCAGAATATATTATCTTGAAGATTAGTGTAAGCTAAGTTAATTTTAGTCTTGCCATACACGCCTAATTACTAGCAATTGATAAGGGTGCGGAAAGTAAAATGCGGAATGTAAAGTGCGGAAAGGTAAATGTCCTACGCTATTACATGGCTTTGGGGCAGATACATAATTAGGAGTGCGGAAAGTAAAGTCCTAATTAAAACTATTACAACCCATGAGCAATTACATTATTGGAAAAAATAGAACGATAAAAGAAAAAACGTCCGAATCGGAGCAACCTGTGAAAGTAAGAAAATCGGAAAATACGAGATGAATTGAATAAGAGGAAAAATGTTAGAAAAATGCAAGTTTTGATATGGAAAAATTAATATATGCTGGAAATAAGATAAATAAGTTAAAATAATTTTTTTGGGATTTTTTGGAAAAGATTTAATAATTAAAATGCAATTTATAATGATTTAAATGCTAAAATAAAAATAAAATAAATATGCATGCAAAAATTATATTTTATAATTTATTAAATTAAATAAAGATTTTTAGAAGACAAATGCAAAGAGAATAAATATTTTTGATAATTTTTTAATGCAGAAATAAAATGTGGAAATTAATTAAAATAGATGCAAAAATATAAAAAATATGAAAAATATGAAAAATAGTGCAAGTTTGTAAAAGAAAAGTGAAACCGTCTCAAGGAGGTTCGAACTGGAGACCTTGGAGAGAATCTTTGCTTGCCAGCGCCTTTACCACTAGGCCAACGTGTCATTGGTGTCTGGAAAACGCAAGCAATGGTTTATAAGTATACGCGTGTCCCTGATTTTGAATTCAACGCCCAGTCAGCCTTGTGGACCCCAGGTGGAAAGAGGGAACGAATCAGGAGACGCGAAGACGCCACGCATGCTCGCCGGAGTCAGATCGAGTCAACGACGCCGGAGCCCTAGCTCCGGTCGTCTTCTCCGATCAAACAAAATTTGAAACCTGCAAAACACAGCAATTAAATGGAAAAAGAAGACCCTACCCCCCTAAATCGGACCCTACGAATCCATTGGTGGCTTTAGTTTCTCCTGAAAACAACTGTATGAACCGGTTCGAATCAAACAGTTCGAAATGCCCTAGCTATGGTGATCTGAGTTCTACACGTCTAAGCTTGCATGTAAGGCTTCATTCATGACCTAACAAGCATCCTGGATCGATACAAACACACAAGAAACGTTAACAATGCATGAATAATGAAATTCGAATTTCAAAATATACCAAATCGGAGTATGTTCTTGTGCACGATCTGGGCAGCCTGGGCCTCGAGCGATGGATGTTTTTGACTCCTGGGAACCTCCTGAGCAAGTTTAGATGGATGGCTTTGGCTGAAACTTGCTGGAGAATAAAATTCGAATTTTCAAGAATTGACAAAAATTTTGCAAGAGTTTGGGTTTGTTTTTAGGTTAGGGTTTCCTCCTTTGTACTGGCTGCATTGCTTGGTATTTATAGGAGTTTTTGGAAGAGAAAAAACAAGGAAAAAAGATTGGAAATTGAATGTGCAAATATTTTCTTTGAAAATCAAATCAAATTTTGAAGAAAATATGATTTTTCATCAATGCCATGGCTTGCATGAATTTGGTAAATGTGTGGGCTTTCTTGGACATTAAGAGATATAAATCCAACTTAATTGAAAATAACTTAATTTTCATATTTTACATAATTTATTTTGAATTAAATGTTGTAAAATTCAAATATAAACCATGAAAATAGAAAATTACCAATGCCAAGCTTTTATGGGTCAAAAATAACATCATGAACAAGTTTGGATCAAAAGATTATAGGCCCATTTGGAAAATTTTGCATTTTGACCAAAATGTCCTTTTGTGCAATTGTCCAAAATTGCCCAACTTCTGAATAGTGTATCTTGCTCATTTTTCCACATTTTTGAGAGTTCTTGGACTTTTTGGAAAGCTCTAAGAGTCCTCTAACCAATGCCTTTGGTCTCATCTCATTTGGAGTTACCATGCTCAAAATATCTTCAAAACAAAAAGTTGACTTTTTGTTGACTTTGAAAATGACCTGTAATGTTTTGAGCTATACCTCTCAAATGAAGCATTTTTTGGACATTCTTGTGAGACATGAAGTTGTAGAGAATTGAATTTCCTTCAAAATGAGCTTTGGTGGGAAAATTTCTGAGAAAGTATGAGAAAGTTATGACCAGTCAAAGTTCAGTTGACTTTTCACCTAGAAACCCTAATTTAGAAAGTTTGACTTTTGAGCAAATCTTGAGTTTTCTTGATGAATCATGATCAACCCTTGATCAAATGATGAATGTTACTTCAAAATGAGGATGTTGACCAAAAATCAGAAGTTTTGACTGTATGTTGACCATAGTTGACTTTTTGTCCAATACACCCGATTTTCAACCATCTGAACAATTGTTTGAGGAAACTTGACTTGTGAGGCTTGAAACTTGACATGGAGAATCTTTGAAGCATATGAAGAGGCATGAAGGCCATTGGAGATGTTGGAGATCCATCTTGACTTGAGAGATACCAAACCCTAGTTTGGGTTGATTGTCTAGGAGAGAGTTTGTCTGATCAACTCTTGAGGAATCCTTGAGTATGGATGTATGAAATCTCTTGAGTAGATGGAGGGCAAATTTTGGGGTATGACAGCTGCCCCTGTTCAATCTTCTTGTACTGGAAGGTTAGATTGACATGCCTGTCTTTCGTGACCTGTAGGTAGAAGATGATTGAACACCGAGTACACCTGAAAATTTGCACTCGCTGTTGGTGGATTATGCGGGAATGGGCTTACAGATGCCATTTGGAGAAGTTGGAGACTTCGCTGGGGAACGAGTCATACGCTAGACTCGAGGTTGTTGATAGGAGAATTGACGGAGATGGGCTTAAGATGCCATCTGGAAAGGTCGATGCTGGGGAGCGAGCCGTACGTTAGACTCTGTAGATGTTCCTGGAATGGAGAGGAGATGGGCTTAAGATGCCATCCGAAGGGAGTCGTACGTTAGACTTCGTGTTCACTTTGAATGAAGTTATTGGTCTGTATTGATTTTTAACCATATATGCAGCATTTTGAAAGTGAAGAGATGTTGACAAATTAGTCGGAGATGGGCTTAAGATGCCATCCAAGGCAACTGAGTCGTACGCCAGACTCTGTAGTTGCTGTTGATAATAAGGAATCAGAATAAATCTTCGTGTTGATTACTCTGAGGGAGATTGTAGTTGGCAAAAATGTGGATAGCTTCCCTGTTGTGCGTCGGGTGTTGATCCATTGCCTGTTATCGGAAGATAACCAGAGGTGGTCTTTCGGATAGTTTTCCGCCGGTTCGGGCTTAACTCGACCACTCGGAGGTGGTCTTTCGATAGTTTTCCGCCGGCTCGGGCTTAATCTCGACCTGCTTGCAAAGGCGGTCTTTCGTGATAGTTTTCCGCCGGCTCGGGCTTAATCTCGACCCGCTTTGCGCTGGTGATCACACTGCTTTGGAGAAAACAAGAGAAACTTTGATAGAATATTTGTTAGTCTTATGCAAAGTATGATGCATGACAGGGTATATGAATGGCATATGCATGAATTATGACTTTATGAGAAATGTATGAATGATGAATGTTGTGATATTTCGAAACATATCCATCTTGAAGAAAATGCGGATATTCGCTTGAAGATTTACTCGCCTGGGAATTGAGTAGGTGAGAACCCTGCTTTTGAAGGAGAAGAAAGATATCCTGGATTTCTCCGATGCACTATCTGACCAAGTCTTGGGCCTAGATATTGTGGAGGAAGGTAGAGATTTGAGAAGCTCGTTGTCGGAGATCTCATATACCCTGCTGAGGAGAGTCTGGGAGGCGATCTGTTGAGGACCTTGTATGTAGATCCTGCTGAGGAAATTTAAGAGGCGCCCATCGGGATTCCGAGTGTAGATCTCTTGAGAGCATTTGATGGTTGCCGAGACCGGGCTAGAAGAGTCTGAGTCCGTTGTAATCTCCGGGCCGGGAAAAAGGTGTATGTTTCTCCGATGTACTATCTCGACCAAGTCTTGGGTCCGATACCGAGAAGGGGAGGATTGAGAAATATCCACTGGGATGAGGTGTTACCGCTGGAGACTCGATGTAACGTTGTCGTTGAGTGGAATCACGCAGGATTAACATATACTCCGCTAGGGAAGGTGTGTGGGTGACACCTTTATGCTCGTGGAACTATTTGTTGACTTTCGTCGTCATCCCAATTCCTAACCCGTAGTAAGTACTTTTGAATGTTCACTTTTCATATGTTTGTGATTAGATTCTTATTGTCAAATGCGATAGTCATTCAAAACAAACGCTGGACTTATTGCAAACGACAAACAATGGAAATTGTAAAGAGAAAGAAGTCAGATTCATTTGAAATGGCGTATGGCCAAGTAGTTTGTACACAAGAAAGGTAAAAAGCTATGGAAACAATCTCGTTAAGTCCCAACTATGCTAGTACTCATATATTTCGACTATCTCATCTCCTTGTCACAAGAGAAAGTGAGTAGATCGATCTTCGCCATTTGAATCTTGAATGCTGATAGTAGTCTGGAAGCAGGTGATCTGGAAGAGACATAGTCGTACGCTTAAATCCCTAAATTTTGCCTAGACCGCCTTTCGGTTTTCACCACCGATACCTTTTTGCCCAAGCCGCCTTTTCGTGTTTTCGACTTGCCGGTGTACATATTTTGTATATATCCTTTATTTTGCCCGAACCCTTTGGTTCGCCAGATGCCCTTATTTTTGCCTAGGTTCGCCGACCAGCGGGTCTATTTCATGCGTAGTATTTTTGACTATGTCCGCTCTGGGTGTGGGAAGTCTTCACCATCCATGGTGCTAAGTATCATAGTTCACGAAAACATTGTTTTGACTACAAATGGTCCCTCATAGGTGGGAGTCCATTTGCCCCTGGATCACCTTGTGGAAGAATGATGCGCTTGACTACTAGATCACCGACTTAGTGGACTCGGTGCTTGACCTTCTTATTAAATGCTCGATCATTCGCTTCGATAAATCTGTCCATGGCGATGGACGCGAGTCGCTTCTCATCAATCAAGTTAATCTGGTCAAGGCGAGTCTCGACCCAATCGCTTCGCCTAACTCGCCTCCGGAGGACTCGTCGAGGGTATCCGAACCTCGATGGGTAAGACGACTTCCATACCATACAAGAGAGAGGGGTTGCCCTCTGATGTTCGTGGTCAGAAAGCGATAACCATGAAGAGCAAATGGTAACATCTCATGCCAATCTTTGTAAGTCACCGCCATCTTCTCAGATAATCTTCTTAATGTTCTTGTTGGCGGCTTCCATCGCGCCATTCATCTTAGGCCGATAAGGAGAAGAGTTGTGATGCTTGATCTTGAATCTGCGCAGTTCGTGATCATCTTGTTGTTGAGATTGGAACCGTTATCCGTGATAATCCTTTCGAGTGCCATACCGATGATAAGATTATGCTTGATGAATCGAGCCACTACATTCTTGGTAACAGATGCATACGAGGTCGCTTCTACCCACTTGGTGAAATAATCGATTGCTACAAGGATGAAACGATGTCCATTGGAAGTCGGGCTTAATCTCCAATCATGTCAATGCCCCTCATTGCAAAAGGCCAAGGAGAAGTTAAAACATTCAGAGGTACCGAGGTACGTGCACTTTGTCGGCATAACCGCACTTGTGACAAGATCGAGCATAGGGTGACAATCGCCTTCCATGGTGGACCAATAGTAACTGCTCTCAAAATCTTCTTAGCCATAGTGTGTCCACCGGAGTGGGTACCAAATTCGCCTTCTGTAACTCTTCCATGATAACGCATTGCTTTCTCGTCTACACAATGAGTAAGCACAAGTCGGGTTATGCTTTGTATAAGATGTCGCTGCGAGGAAGAATTTGATGCAAATCTTCTCATGAACTTTATCATTAATGTATGCCTCGCGGATATTCCCGAGTCTCAAGATACCTCTTCACGCCATAGTACCAAGGTTTTCTTCTGTATCAAGCTCATAACAATACGCTGGTTCGTCAAACCTCTCAATGATGATCTGGGGAGCCTCGTTGTCCCATCTAACCTTGAACATAGACGACATAGTAGCCAATGCATCTGCCAACTGATTCTCTTCTCGTGGAATATGATCAAAAGTAATCTCTTCAAAGTAAGGAATCAAACTTAGAACATGCTCTTGATACGGAATGAGATTCGGATGTTTCGTATCCCACTCGCCCTTAACCTGACTGATCACTAAAGCTGAGTCTCCATACACTCGTAAGAACTTGATTCTTAAGTCAATAGCAGCTTTAAGACCCATGATGCACGCCTGACCGCCATGTTGTTAGTGCAATCGAAACATAATCAGCGGTGAAAGGCGTGTCCGCCGTAGGGATGTGATGATGGCGCCAATGCCATTGCCAAGTGCGTTTGAGGCTCCATCAAAACCATAGTCCATCGATCCTCGTTCGTGTCCTTCGTCTGGCCTCGGTTCTTCGTAATCAGAATTAGTAGAACATCTTCGTCTGAAATTGAACCGCATAGATCGATAGTCATCTACGGCTTGATGAGCCAAATGATCGCTACCACACTTCCTTTGATCGCTTCGAGAAGTGTACCGGATGTCATACTCGGTCAAGATCATTTGCCATCTTGCTATTCTTCCGAGAGAGCTGGTTTCTCAAAGATGTATTTTATTGGATCCATCTTGAAATCAACAAGGTAGTGTGAGTCAACATATACTGCCTTAGTCGGCGAGCAGCCCAAGCCAAAGCGTAAGTTTTCTCAAGTCATGAGTATCTTGTTTCACAAATCGGTAAACTTTTGCTAAGGTAGTATATTGCATGCTCTTTTTCGACTGCACTGGCCATGTTGCCCCAACACACACCCCATTGAGTTCTCTAACACCGCAAGTACATGATAAGAGGTCTTCCTTGGTAGGCGGCATCAGATAGGAGGATTCAGGTACTCCCGATTTTGTCAAAAGCGATCCGGCAATCGCCGCTCCATTCTACTACTTGATCTTTCTTTAGTAACTTGAAGATTGGCTCACAAGCAGCAGCAGTGTGCAATGAATGCAATGTAGTTCAATCGGCCCAAGAAACCTCCGACTTCCTTCTCGCGGGAGTTGGCATCTCTTGAATAGCTTTAACCTTGGCGGGTCAACCTCAATACCTTTACCATCGACAACAAACCCTAGGAGCTTTCCGATCCGACTCAAAGGTGCACTTGTTAGGATTAAGTCTCAACTCGCACTTCTTCAACCTATCAAACACTCGCAAATGATCAAGATGTTCTTCTTCACCCAGGATCGAGCTATCATGTCGCCGACGAGACCTCTATCTCGTGATGAATCATGTCATGAAATAATGTTACCATAGCATCGATAAGTGGCGCCGCATTCTTCGAATCGCATAACCTTGTAGCGTAGTGCCCCACGGTAACAAAGTAGTCTTCCATGTCTTCGGAGCCATTTTGATCCGATTGTAATCGGAGAAACCATCCATGAAGGAGAAAACCTTATGCCGAGAAGGTTGTCAACCGTAACATCAATATGAGGAAGGGAAATCGCTTTCGACTCGCTTTGTTCGATCTCAGTAATCCACACACATTCGTATTCTTTACCATCCTTCTTAGGTCGGTACCACATTTGCAACCCATCGGGATAAGAGGTGACAGCTAAGAAACCAGCGTTGAACCGCTTATAACTTCGGCTTTGATCTTTTCTCGACATCTCAGACGCATCGCGACGAACCTTCGCTTCACCGAGAAAACCTTCTTTGTCGGCAATCGTGTACCACAATATCAATGTCTAAACCAGTATGTCCTCGCATTTACCAAGCAAAACATCAATGTAGTCTCGAGCATCCGAACCAATCTCTCTTTGACACTCTCAAGACCCGCTCCTATCTTGATCTTTTCTGTCTTCGTCAGACTCAAATTCACAACCTCAACTTGCTTCGTGGTGGTCAGATAACTCGCCTTCTTGTCAGAGCAACCGCAAGTTCTCGGCACTTCACAATCTTCCTCACTTTCGCCTTCGGCTTGGTAGATCGGATTATCAAGTCATATTTAGCACTAGCATAGCTGTTATTAACGAGATTCGGAGGATTCGCAGTATCACGGTGTGTGTAAGAAACACATAGCTTTTTGAAGGGGTGATAAAGTAAAAGAAAGAGAACAAACAATTGAATGCAAAAAGTCCAACGAATTTATTGAATGAAAACACGCAAACGACAGATAATAACCCTCGCAAACGAGCCATGATGCCCCGGGCAAGGCACTAGGCTTTCAAAGTTTATTGTTCAAAACATAAAGAAATACGAAAAGCAAAACAAAACAAAAGCAATTACTCCTGGCTAAAGGAGATTGGTATGACGTCTTCAGCCTTCCAATTGCCGAGCCCATGATCGGAGTTGAAGATCCACTTGCGATGTCGGCCGTTGTCGCCGCCTTCTATAGCATGGATTCCACTGACCGATGCGAAAGGAAGTTGGCCGCACGCTCATGGCGATCATCTTCTCGACCTTGTTGGTGAAGCCTAAACCGCCTTGTCGATTTGAAAGGAAGATCGGAGCCGTCCCCAAATAGCACTACCTCCTTGTTCAACAAAGCAGCTTGAGCATCTTTCAATGAGGCCATCCTAGGCGGAACTTGTGTAACTTCAGAGTGACAGAGAGTCAACAGCATGACTGGAATTGTTTCAAAAGCTTGACAGGAGTCTCAAAGAATTCACCTCCATCTCGAGGTATCGGAATGACTGAGATGACGACCATATCTTCTTCACCACATACCGTGACAACCTTCCTTTCACCGGTACTTCAGCTGATGCAAGGTAGAGGTAATACCGCCCCATGTATCCAAGGGCTTCCAAGTAGGCAAGAGTAGGTCGGACGGATGTCCATGACAAAGAAAGTGGAGTCAAAAGTCGGGAACCGACTTTAATAGCGAGTGAGCTCTCCAAGCACGTGCGCTTAGAACCATCAAAAGCTCTCACAATTATGTCACCGGTCTCGTAACCAACCCTTCAACATCAAGTCGATCAAAAGCAGTTCGTAAGATATTCGAAAGCGTAACCGATCAACCAAAACATGAGATAGTAGCCCTTGCATTCAACAGAGATGTGCAAGGCTTTGTTATGTTTCTTTCCGCAGGAGTCAAATCAAGATCGAGAAGCCTAGGCCGTTGTTGGCAGCCGACTAGCAATACAAACTTCGAATTGATCGCTGGGTGTCTTGCGGCACATGAGCATTCTTCGTAAACTTCACCAAGGCATTAGCATGAGCCTCGAGCACAAGAGCAAGCAAGCATGGAGATCTTGGACGGAGTCTGTCCCAACTGCTCCACAACATTGTAGTCACTCTTCTTGATGATCTTCGAATTTCCTCCATTTCTTGTTTGAGGTGTTTTCAAGAACTTCCTTTGGTACTTCCGTTGAGCAGATGAGTCAACGTTCTTTCCTCTAGCCGATATTGGTTGAGTAGTGGAATGCGAGCCGGAGTCGCAGTGTCTTTTGGAGGAGAGATCTCGAGAGAATACCTTCCGTTCGGGTCACCTTATCGATCCGGTGATGTTGTCAATGTCGAATAGAAACTTAAAGAAGATCTTCAATGGTAGGGTCTTGCTTGACGCCATGATAGTAAACATCGATCCATAATTCCAAGGATAGCCTTGTCGAGGAATATGGAACCGGTCTTGAGAAGTGATAATGAGAGGTGCCACCTAGGCACGGATCGCAGAGGAAATCCTTATTGTGTTAACATCAAGATAGTCTTCGAAATCGCCACCCCATCCGTCGCCTTTAACATCTTCAATAGGAATCTTGTAACTATCGTGAATGTACTTCACCATGTAATCATATTTTCCACTTGGCTGCCCCAAGGTATCCCACATGATGGCACAGTTGCATTCGCATTGTCAATCTTCAACTTAGACATTTCTTCACACAGCTTTTGCACCGGTGGTTTCAGAAATAGTATCTCACGGTTATCCATCATACACTGAACACGTCTTCTCAACCAAGCACAACCATCAGGCGCAGATGGGCACCAACGACAATCCTTTGGGCATCCTGGATTGACACCGGCTTGTAAATAAATTCTTCTTAATACCATCGAGGAATGGTCAAGTCATCTATGTTGAAAACATAAGTATCGCCACCAACAAAGATTGGAACTCTTGTCATGGTTAGGCATAGGAGCGTTGATCACATTCGGAGTCTCAACAGGAGGATCAAACTCAATCTGCTTAGCTTCAATCATATCTTGAATCTTGTTCTTCAAAGCCCAACAATTGTCAGTGTCATGCCCTGGGCTATTGGAATGGTAAGCACACTTAGCATTAGGATTGTATTTGAGAGGAAGTGTTGACATTCGAGGAGGATCCTCAAGGTAATCACCTCTGCTCAACATGTGTTGCAAGGCTTGGCAAAGGCATGTTGATCTTCGTGAACTGCCTTCGTGGCGCTGCTCGTTACGCTGTGTCTCACCGAGGTTGTGATGTAGGATCGAGATCACAACCGCCCCACGCATTGAGCGTCGGTCTTGGCTCGCTTTTCGACCATACACAGATTGGCTTCTTTCTTACCACCAAAAGATCTCTTTAAAGATTTGAAGATGTCTCTACATGGATCTTTCCACTCTTGATACCGCCTCAATGCGTCAATATCAACTCGGTGAATCCGGATGAGGAATTTCCAATCGATGATTGAAGAATGGGCCGTTGTTCCCATAAACATATCAACCAACTCCCTATTGGACAAGGGTGGTTGAACTCACCGCTAGGTCTCTCCATTTCGAGCATACTCCTTGAACTTCTCACACGACCCATAGACATGCTTTGTAGTTGCATGCGAGTGGGTGTCAATTCAAGATTGTACTCATATTGTTCAGAAAGCATCACCAAATCACCCAAGTACGGATACGGTCATTCTCTAGCCGATAGTACCATTCCAACTGGTACCGACAAACTCTCTTGAAAATAGTGCATCCACAACTTTCCATCGTGGGGATTGATCTTCCTGGACATAGGACTTCAAATGCGTTTAGGGCAAGACATGCCATCATATTTGGAAAAGTAGAACTTTGAATTTGGGAGGAATCACAACACCAGAACAAGACTCGATCATCAAAGTTCAGCCCGGATATTTTCAAGTTTTCCACAAAGATTCGACGGTCTTCAAGTTGTTTGTACTTGTCATCTTCATCGAGTGTTGGCTATAATCGAGTGATCCTCTCCTCCTTCTTGGTTCACGATCACCTTCATCACCCTTGGTACTCCCTGTATGGACACTTCCTTCGAGAGCTCGATACGGATGATCACCTTAGGACCCCTTTGAAACGCCTACCCATGTTGAGGAGACCAACAACCTTCTTCTTCTTGTTGATGAGCTTCTTATCTTCTTGGCCTTGACCAAACCGGTGAACATCCGCAAGCCGAGCATTCCGAGCCGGAGATCTTGACATCTGCTCAAGAGCCATCGCTAAAATAAATAGCGAGCAAATGAGAAAACCAATCTCCAATGTACCGTGATGCAATGTTATGCTATGATATGCAATGTTTATGCGAATGCAATGCAATGTTTTCAAGGACCTAAGAGATTTAAATTTGTTAAACAAGCAATGAACAAACATTTATTAGTACTTCTCATTATTCTTTTTTTCTTTTTAAGTACAAGAGATAGTTCAAAGCAATAAAAGAAAACATAATCATCCTAAAGCTCTAAGTCTCCCATGGGTGCTTCCTCTTGTGCCGATGTAAGCGCTGATATTTCGCCTCATGAAGTAGCTTGGTCAACTCTAGAACTTTCTTCTCACTTGCATAACACCGAGCTTCAAAGGTATCCCTTTCTTCTTTAAGTCAATCCGTGATCTTCAAGTCTTCAAGATCAGAGGCATGTCGTCGATGGAGAACAGATAGGGTACGCCACCCATAGCAACAGTTCCATAATTACCGTAAACAGCGTGAATGGCATCATGAGGTTTTGAGCTCGAGCTCGCACCCATTTGAGGTAAGGTTCCCAAGGAATGGAGTTCGGTGCCCCAAAGTCTTGGTATCGCCTTCTTTACCATGCCCCAAGCATGTATGAACCTTCGTAATTCGAGATCGTGTTGTAATCGAACACAATATCTTGAGAAGCATATCATGTGGACCATCTCTTCGGCAAAACCAAACCGACGTAGAGCTAGAGAAGGGTTGTAAGTAATACCTCCCCTTATACCAAGTAGCGGTACATTAGGGAATTCTCCACAACGCTCGATGAATGTGAAGTCCTTTTGAGAGAAAAGGCTCCAACGGATGTCTGAATGAGAGAGTGACATCAATCTTTGAGACCATCTCAACCTTTGTTCGTTCTTCAAGACTGATGGAGGAAGGTGCAAAATAAACCACCTTGAAAGTAACGGTATACAACACATGAGAGTTCCTTGTCTCTTGGTAGTACGAGTGTGGAGAGAATGCAGGATGTCTCCAAGTAAAGTAGGCACAGGATTGCGGGTAAGAAACAACTTGATGGCATTGACATCTATGAATTGATCCGAAAGGAAATAGAACCAAACCATAAATTAGCAAGGCAACAATGTTCTCAAATGCATGGAAACTCATGACTTTGAGGAATTCTCGGCTTTTTAATTAGGAACTTGAAAGTAAACCCTTAACTCCACTTCTAGTTTCCCAATTGGCTTCAATATCCTGAACGCTTAAGATGCAAGGTTGATGCATGTTCGCACTTAGGAACCTTTTCTAGACCGGTGAATGGCATTTGGTCAAGAATAGGTACCCCAAGTAGCTTAGAGAACTCTTCCAAGGTAGGAACCAACCGATAACTGGAATGTAAAGCAATGGTGTTTCGATCAAAGAACCGGAATAGGACATGCATCATATCTTCTTCAAAACCGGAGATAACCAATCAAGCAGATAACCATGTCTTTGATGAACCGAGCATGGTCGGAATTTTCAAACCAATTCTTTGAGTTGAGAAGGATACCTATGAAGTTGATTCGATAGTCTTTCTAGAAGCCATAATCCCTACAAAAGAGCAAAGATAAATCCCTAGGTCCTTGAAATAGTTAGAAATGATATGCAATGCAAATGATGTCATGATGTCATGTTTAGCACACAAACAATTCACACAATGAGCCTAGGGTTAAGGCTTGCATGAGGTATAGGCGATTACCCCACCAAAAGTTTGAGTTGGTTCATCCCGCCCTATAATAGTAACCGGTTCTAGGAATCTCATATCATAGATCTTCCTCGAGGCGCTTATTTCAATACGACGCCAAGTGGTCGATCGAAATGTCCCAAAAGTCTGATCTCAATGAGCGTAGCATCGAGTATCAACCAACCTCGGTCTACACCAAAGCCGCCATCTCACTACCTTCTAATGGCCAAGATGGGTCAATTAAGGTTCTAAAAGTTTAGTTAGCTGATGACACCACGCAGAAGCCAAATACTTTCTTCAACTTGGGAATGAAGAGTATCGGGCAACCAAAGTGTCACGCTAACGTAGCCATCATGTTGACCGTAGTTATACGCCAGCGGTCGCGATGATCTAATGCCACTTACCTAAAAGGAAACCGGATCCGGTGTAGGATCCCCAACAATATAATACCCAAGCAACCCTTAAAGATAAAGCATACAAGTCAAACAAAAGCAAGAACTGATCTAGAAATCCCTAAGGCAATTCTCTTGGACGCCCCACAGAGTCGCCAGCTGGATACGGTGAACTCGACTTTGTAGGATTTTGTATCCAAATGTGCGGATAGCAAGAGTCGCCACCGACTTTTATTTTTATCCAATTAAGGGAAGGTAAAAGTAATAAAAAGACCTTCGTTAGATTCTGAGTTCGGGAGAATGGTTATGAAAAGGGAAGGTATTAGCACCCTTTCCATCCGCAGCTTATTCTACGGCCTTAGTTGCTCTAGATCACTTTTTTAAATTGCTTCGTGTGTTTGACAAAAATGTTTTGAAAAGACATTTCGCTTGACTTTGTAATGACTCATGTGAGTGTATACAAAGTGTTCGAAATGTTTTGTTTTGAAAGAGTATTTGAACTTTGAAAAGTGTGTGTGTGAAAAGCATTTGATAGAGCAAGCAACTAAAAGACTTATTTACCCACCGTAATTGGTCGCTTTGTTGTACTTCACATTCTTTAGAATAGCGCTAGCCATACCATTAGTTAGTAGGTAGCTCCATTCGTTGGATGTAAGCGGACATTCGAAGGGACATCGGATGGTCATAGAAGGCAACTTGTAGGAAGTATCCTAGCACATATCAAGGGACTATCATCATTTTCGTAGGGCAACAATCGAGGGTCAAGATCATGTATTCGGAGGCGACATCGTGGGTCTTATGATCTTTGTATCGAAGGGACTATGATGATTTGTTTGGAAGGCAACGGTGCTAGAATACCTCTACGTTCGAGGGACATGACCATTTTGAATCGAAAGGCATCGAGAGAGAATTACCCTAAGGGGTGCGTGTGAAAGAAGTGTGTCGAATTCAGAATATATTATCTTGAAGATTAGTGTGAGCTAAGTTAATTTTAGTCTTGCCATACACGCCTAATTACTAGCAATTGATAAGGGTGCGGAAAGTAAAATGCGGAATGTAAAGTGCGGAAAGGTAAATGTCCTACGCTATTACATGGCTTTGGGGCAGATACATAATTAGGAGTGCGGAAAGTAAAGTCCTAATTAAAACTATTACAACCCATGAGCAATTACATTATTGGAAAAAATAGAACGATAAAAGAAAAACGCTCGAATCGAGCAACCCGTGAAAGTAAGAAAATCTAAAATACGAGATGAATTGAATAAGAGGAAAATGTTAGAAAATGCAAGTTTTGATATGGAAAATTAATATATGCGGAAATAAGATAAATAAGTTAAAATAATTTTTGGGATTTTTGAAAAGATTTAATAATTAAAATGCAATTTATAATGATTTAAATGCTAAAATAAAAATAAAATAAATATGCATGCAAAAATTATATTTTATAATTTATTAAATTAAATAAAGATTTTTAGAAGACAAATGCAAAGAGAATAAATATTTTTGATAATTTTTTAATGCAGAAATAAAATGTGGAAATTAATTAAAATAGATGCAAAAATATAAAAAATATGAAAAATAGTGCAAGTTTGTAAAAGAAAAGTGAAACCGGTCTCAAGGAGGTTCGAACTGGAGACCTTGGAGAGAATCTTTGCTTGCCAGCGCCTTTACCACTAGGCCAACGTGTCATTGGTGTCTGGAAAACGCAAGCAATGGTTTATAAGTATACGCGTGTCCTTGATTTTGAATTCAACGCCCAGTCAGCCTTGTGGACCCCAGGTGGAAAGAGGGAACGAATCAGGAGACGCGAAGACGCCCACGATGTCACGGAGTCGATCGAAGTCAACGACGCCGAGCCCTAGCTCCGGCCGCCTTCTCCGATCAAACAAAATTCAAACTGCAAAACACAAGAATTAAATGGAAAAGAAGACCCTACCCCTAAATCGGACCTACGAATCCATTGGTGGCTTTAGTTTCTCCCGAAAATCAGATGAACCGGTTCGAATCAAACAGCCAAATGCCCTAGCTATGGTGATCTGAGTTCTACACGCCTAAGCTTGCATGTAAGGCTTCATTCATGACCTAACAAGCATCCCGGATCGATACAAACACACAAACGTTAATAATGCATGAATAATGAAATTCGAATTTCAAAATATACCAAATCGAGTATGTTCTGTGCACGATCTGGGCAGCTGGCCCCCGAGCGATGATTTTTGACTGGGAACCTCCGAGCAAGTTTAGATGGATGGCTTGGCTGAAACTTGTTGAGAATAAAATTCGAATTTTCAAGAATTGACAAAATTTTGCAAGAGTTTGGGTTTGTTTTAGGTTAGGGTTTCTCCTTTGTAATCGGCCGCATTGCTTGGTATTTATAGGAGTTTTGAAGAGAAAAACAAGGAAAAAGATTGGAAATTGAATGTGCAAATATTTTCTTTGAAAATCAAATCAAATTTTGAAGAAAATATGATTTTCTCATCAATGCCATGGCTTGCAATAATTTGGTAAATGGTGTGGCTTTTTGGACATTAAGAGATATAAACCAACTTAATTGAAAAAATAACTTAATTTTCATATTTTACATAATTTATTTTTGAATTAAATGTTGTAAAATTCAAATATAAACCATGAAAATAGAAAATTACCAATGCCAAGCTTTTATGGGTCAAAAATAACATCATGAACAAGTTTGGATCAAAAGATTATAGGCCCATTTGGAAAATTTTGCATTTTGACCAAAATGTCCTTTTGTGCAATTGTCCAAAATTGCCCAACTTCTGAATAGTGTATCTTGCTCATTTTTCCACATTTTTGAGAGTTCTTGGACTTTTTGGAAAGCTCTAAGAGTCCTCTAACCAATGCCTTTGGTCTCATCTCATTTGGAGTTACCATGCTCAAAATATCTTCAAAACAAAAAGTTGACTTTTGTTGACTTTGAAATGACCGTAATGTTTTGAGCTATACCTCTCAAATGAAGCATTTTTTGGACATTCTTGTGAGACATGAAGTTGTAGAGAATTGAATTTCCTTCAAAATGAGCTTTGGTGGGAAAATTTCTGAGAAAGTATGAGAAAGTTATGACCAACAAAGTTCAATTGACTTTTCACCTAGAAACCCTAATTTAGAAAGTTTGACTTTGAGCAAATCTTGAGTTTTCTTGATGAATCATGATCAACCCTTGATCAAATGATGAATGTTACTTCAAAATGAGGATGTTGACCAAAATCGAAGTTTTGACTGATGTTGACCATAGTTGACTTTTTGTCCAATACACCCGATTTTCAACCATCTGAACAATTGTCTGAGGAAACTTGACTTGTGAGGCTTGAAACTTGACATGGAGAATCTTTGAAGCATATGAAGAGGCATGAAGGCCATTGGAGATGTTGGAGATCCATCTTGACTTGAGAGATACCAAACCCTAGTTTGGGTTGATTGTCTAGGAGAGAGTTTGTCTGATTAACTCTTGAGGAATCCTTGAGTATGGATGTATGAAATCTCTTGAGTAGATGGAGGGCAAATTTTGGGGTATGACAGTACCCACTCCAGTGGACACACTATGGCTAAGAAGATTTTGAGAACAGGTTACTATTGGTCCACCATGGAAGCTGATTGTCACCGCTACGCTCGATCTTGTCACAAATGCCAGATTTATGCAGACAAAGTACACGCACCTCCAGACTTGAATGTTCTAACAGCCCTTGGCCTTTTGCAATGTGGGGCATTGACATGATTGGAGAAATTGCCCACAGCTTCCAACGGACATCGCTTTCATCCTTGTGGCAATCGATTACTTTACCAAGTGGGTAGAAATTGCTTGCATCTCATACCAAGAATATTGTGCTCGCTTCATCAAGCATAATCTTATCTGTCGGTATGGCACTCCCGAAAGGATTATCACAGATAACGGCTCCAATCTCAACAATAAGATGATCATCGAACTCTGCACGCAGTTCAAGATCAAACATCACAATTCTTCTCCTTATCGGCCTAAGATGAATGGCGCTGTGGAAGCCGCCAACAAGAACATTAAGAAGATTATACAGAAGATGACAGTGACTTACAAAGATTGGCATGAGATGTTACCATTTGCTCTTCATGGTTATCGCACTACAGCACGAACATCAACAGGGCAACCCCCTTCTCTCTTGTACGGTATGGAAGCGCCCCACCCATCGAGGTTCGGATATTCTCAACCGTAGTCCTCCAGACGCAGAGTTAGATGAAGACGATTGTTAACTCACCGATCGATTAACTTGATTGATGAGAACGACTCGCATCCATTTGCCATGGATGATTTATCGAAACGAATGATCGTGAGCATTTAACAAGAAGGTCAAGCACCGAGTCTATCAAGTCGGTGATCTAGTAGTCAAGCGCATCATTCTTCCACAAGGTGATCCTGGGCAAATGGACTCCCACCCACGAGGGACCGCTTGTAGTCAAGATAGTGTTTTCCGGAGGAGCTATGATACTTAGCACCATGGATGGTGAAGACTTCCCACACCCCGTGAATGCGATATAGTCAAAAATACTACGATAAAGAGACCCGCTAGGTCGATCGACCTAGGCAAAATAGGCATCCCGCGAACCAAAAGGGTTCGGCAAAAGTTAAGGATATATACAAAACATGTACACCGCAAGTCGAAAACCTAAAAGGCGGTTGGGCAAAAAAGGGTATCCCAGACCAAAACCCGAAGGGCGGTCTAGGCAAAAGTTAGATTCAAGCGCACGACTATGTTTCTTCCGCACCACCCGCCTGCACTACTATCAAGATTCAAGATTCAAATGGCAAAGATCGCCTACTCACTTACTGACAGCAAGGAGATGAGATAGTCGAAATATATGAGTACTAGCATAGTTAGAACTTAACGAGATTGTTTCCGATAGCTTTTACCTTCTTGTGTACAAACTACTTGGCCATACGCCACCTTTCAAATAAACGCAAGCTTCTTTCTCTTTACAATTTTGTTGTTGTCGTTGTAATAAGTCCAACGCTTGTTTTGAATGACTATACGCATTTGACAATAAGAATCTAATCACAAACATACGTAAAAGTGGGCATAAAAGTAGTTACTACGTGCTCGAATTGAGATGACAACAAAGGTCACCAAAAACATTCCCCCGCAGAACATAATCCCCGCAGAGGTGTCACTCACTAAACCTCCCCCAACGGAGTATACGTTAATCCCCGAACAGTGGTTCCACTCAACTGAGCAATGTTACATCAGTCTCCAAACAGTAACACTTCATCCCCAGCCGAGGTATTTATCATCAGCAGAATGTCTCTCAACAATTCCCTTTCTCCAAAGAAGTATCCGACTTGAGACTTGGTCGATAGTGCACGAGAAAATCTACATCTTCTATTCCCCCAGTCAGAGATTCCAACGGGCCCCAACCCGGTCTCCCAGCAACCATCAAACGCTCTCCAGTGAGATCTACACTCCACATCCCCAGTAGAGCGCCTCCTAATTTTTCCCAACAGGGTCTACATACAAGATCCCCAACGGACTTCCTCCCGCACTCCCCACAGGTCTATATATGAGATCTCCAACAACGAGCTTCTCATCTCTACCTTCCTCAACAATATCTAGGCCCAAGACTTGGTCGATAGTGCATCGAGGAATCCAGATATCTTCTTCCTTCAGCGGGTTCTCACCCACTCAATCCCCCAGAAGCGTAATACTCAAGCGTAACATCCGATCTTCTTCAAGATGGATATGTTTTGAAATACACAACATCTATCATTCATACATTACTCATAAAGTCATAATTCATGCATATGTCATTCCATATACATTGTCATGCATCATACTTTGCATAAGACTAACAAATATTCTATCAAAGTTTCTCTTGTTTTTCCAAAACAAGAAAGTCACTTCGACGCAAATGTGTCCAGATTAAGCCCTAACTGACGGAAAACTATCTGAAAGACCGCCCCTAGTTGTCCTCCGACACCTGGTCCAGGATTAAGCCCCGAATCTCGACGGGAAAACTATCTGAAAGACCGCCCCTAGTTGTCCTCCGACAACTGGTCCAGGATTAAGCCCCGAATCGACGGGAAAACTATCTAAAAGACCGCCCCTAGTTATCCTCCGATAAGTGCAATGGATCAACACCGATGCACAACAGGAAGATATCCACATTTTGCCAACTACTACCCCTCGAGTAATCAAGCACTAAGATCTATTCTAATCCTTCTTATTATCAACAAAGAACTACGTAGTCTCAAGCGACGACTCCGAGCCCGATGCATCTTAACCCATCTCCGATTATTATCAAGGTTTCCACCTTCTCGAATGGTTAAAATATAGTCTCTTAAATCTTTCCTCCGGATGAGAGCCTACGTGCCCACTCCCTCAAAGATCGACCTTTCTAGATGGCATCTCAAGCCCATCCCCACAATTCTCCTTATCAACAACCCTCGAGTCTAGCGCATGACTCATCCCCCAATAAGTCTCCACTTTCTCCAAATGGCATCAAGCCCATTCCCCGCATCATCACCAACAGTGCAAATTTTCGTGTATCTGAAAGTGTTCAATCATCTTCACCTCCAGTCACGAAAGGAAAGCATGCCAATCTAACCTTCCAAGACAAGAAGATTGAACAGGGCAGCTGTCATACCCCAAAATTTGCCCTCCATCTTCTCAAGATATTTCATACATCCATACTCAAGGATTCCTCAAGAGTCGATCGACAAACTCTCTAGACAATCAACCCAAACTAGGGTTTGGCAATTCGTCAAGATGGACTTCCAACATCTCCAATGGTCTTCATGCCTCCTCATATGCTTCAAAGATTCTCCATGTCAAGTTTCAAGCCTTACAAGTCAAGTTTCCTCGCATAATTGCTCGATGGTTGAAAATCAACAGATTGGACAAAAAGTCAATCTGGTCAACATACAGTCAAACTTCATAATTTTTGGTCAACATCCTCATTTTGAAGTTACATTCATCATTTGATCAAGGGTTGATCATGATTCATCAAGAAAACTCAAGATTTGCTCAAAAGTCAAACTTTCTAAATTAGGGTTTCTAGGTGAAAAGTCAACTGAACTTTGACTGATCATAACTTCTTCATACTTTCTCAGAAATTTTTCCACCACCTCTTGTTTTGAAGGAAATTCAATTCTCTACAACTTCATGTCTCACAAGAATGTCCAAAAAATGCTTCATTTGAGAGGTATGGCTCAAAACATTACAGGTCATTTTCAAAGTCAACAAAAAGTCAACATTTTGTTTTGAAGATATATTGAGCATGGAAACTCCAATTGAGATGAGACCAAAAAGGTTGGTTAGAGGACTCTTAGAGCTTTCCAAAAAGTCCAAGAACACTCAAAAATGTGGAAAATTGAGCAAGATACACTATTCAGAAGTTGGGCAATTTTGGACAATTGCACAAAAGGACATTTTGGTCAAAATGCAAAATTTTCCAAATGGGCCTAAAATCTTTTGATCCAAACTTGTTCATGACATTATTTGTGACCCATAAATGCTTGGCCATGGCAATTTTCTATTTTATTGATTTAATTTTGATTTTAAACCATTTAATTCAAAATTAAATTATATAAAATATGAAAATAAAGTATTTTTTCAAAGGATTGATTTATATCTTACTTGAGGTCCAAGATAGCCCACCAAGCATACCAAATTCGTGATAGCTTGTATATGGAAAGAAAATCAAATTTTAAGGAAATTTGATTTTATTTAAAGAGGAAATATTGCACATTAATGATCAATCTTTTTTTCACTTTTTCTCTCAAATTCCTCTATAAATACTCAGCAAGTACACAAGCCAAAGGGACGAAACCCTAGCCCAAGAAAGAACCCTTATTTTGCAAAAAATTTCATAACTTTTAAAAATCGTGTTTTAAATCCAGCCACTTTCAGCCTCAAACATCATTCCATCGTGCTCGTGAGGGTAAGTTTGAGTAGAATACATTATTGCCATTGATCAAACCATCCGTAATCGATGCATATACATACATCATATTCAAAACTTTTTGATTTTTGCATCTTATTATTCTGCTTGTGTTAATTGATTCTAATGCTTCTAACATGTTCATGAGATGTCAAGGTTTGATCCGGCAATCGCCATTGAGTTTGACGTCAAATCGTGAGATGCCGCCTAGGGCTTTTCGGTCCGATGAGTCAATCGATAGTTACTGTGTTTTCAATCGAAACTGAGACCACCATTGACTCGAAGGGTCGATTTAGGGGACAAGGTTCTTCTTCTTGTTTATTGCTTTGTTTTGCGGTGATAGGGAAATTGAACGTCGAGAAGACGAACGGAGTTAGGCCCGCTACGCTGATCGAGTCGACTTCGTGATGCATGGTGGCATGATCGTGCGTTTCGATTCGCCTCCCTTCAACGACCACGCGTACGATCGTGTTTAATTCAATTCTCATGACACGTAATCACCATATTCAATTGTTTTCTTTCCAACACAAAAGCCACTTGGCCTAGTGGTAAAAGACACGCTGCTCAAAGATCCTCTGTCACAGTCTCGAGCCACTCGACCCGTGTT
Organism: Vicia sativa; assembly: GCA_021764765.1. Lineage (NCBI taxonomy): Eukaryota > Viridiplantae > Streptophyta > Magnoliopsida > Fabales > Fabaceae > Vicia > Vicia sativa. The sequence goes on along the minus strand of CM038797.1, from coordinate 6,192,972 downwards.
GTTTTCCTTTTTACAAACTCAAACTTTTCAACTATTTTTCATATTTTTCATATTTTTCTATTTTTATTTAATATTTTGCATCTATTTTAAATAGTTTCATAATTTTATTTCATGCATTAAAAATACCAAAAATATTTTTTCCTTTTGCATTTATTTCCAGAAAATCTTTATTTAATTTATAAAATTAAAAAATACAATTTTGCATGCATATTTATTTTTATTCATAATTTTGCATTTAAATCACTTTTAATTCATTTTAAATTATTAAATTGCATCTAAAAAATCCCAAAAAAATTATTTTAGCATATTTATGTTATTTCCAGCATGTCATATTTTTATCATCTAAAATTTGCATTTTACTAATATTTTCTCTTATTCGATTTTCATCGTATTTTCCGATTTTCTTATCTTTTCACAAGTTATTCCGCTTCGTACGTTTCTTTTTACTTCTTTTTTCCAATGTAATCTGTCATGGATGTAATAGTTTAAATTAGGTTTTAATTTTCCGCAAGTTTAAATTATGTATCTGCCCAAAGCCATGTAATAGCGTAGGACATTTCTTTCCTTTCCTTTTACATTCCGCATTTTAATTTCCGCACCTATAAATTGCTAGTAACTAGGGCGTATGGCAAGATAATAACAATATAGCTCACTAATTTTCAAGATAAAATATCTGAATCAACACACTTTTTCACACACGCACTTCTTAGGGTAATTCTCTCGTTGTTTACTTAATTCAAATGGTCCCTCTAACGAGGTATTCTAGCATTCATGTTTTCAAAACAAATCATCATAGTCCTTCGATACAAAGATCATAAGACCCACGATGTCGCCTCCGAATACATGATTTGACCTCGATTGTCGCCACGAAAATGATGATAGTCCCTTCGAATGTGCTAGGATACTTCCTACAAGTTGCTTTCTATGACCATCCGATGTCCCTTCGAATGTCCTGCTTACATCCAACGAATAGGTTACCTACCAACTAATGGCATGGATAGCACTATTCTAAAGGAACGAAATAAACACAAAACGACCAATTCAGTAGGTAATAAGATTTTAGTTGCTTGCTCAATCAAATGCTTTTCACACTCACACTTTTGTCAAAGTTCAAACTCTTTTCAAAACAAAATATTTCCAAACACTTTGTATACATTCCTACATGAATCATTACAAAGTCAAAGCGAAATGCCTTTTTCAAAACATTTTGTCAAACACACGTAAAGCACAATTTTAAAGTGATCTAAGAGCAACTAAGAGCTCAGATAACTACGGATGGAAAGGGGTGCTAATACCTTCCCTTTTCATAACCTTCTCTCCTTACTCGAATCTAACGAAGGTCTTTTTCTGTACTTTTACCTTCCTTAATTGATAAAATAAAAGTCGGTGGCGACTTCTTGCTATCCGCATATTTGCATATACAAAAAACTAAAAAAGTTTGCCACCGTATTACACTTGGTGTGTGGGTAAGGCTGTGGAGTATTGAAATTGTGGGTCGGGCATTTGGTTGGGTTGGTAATGTGTTGAGGTTGAAGCGAGATTGAGTGTTGGTGGTCCTGTATCGCTGGGTTGGTTGGCGGAGGTTGATGGATGTTGGGTCCGGTATTGGAAGTGTTGTTGGGGTGGTTGTTGGCATTGTTGGTGGTTGTTGTCGCGGTTGGGCGGTATTGGTGTGGTTGTTGTTGTTGGTGGTGGTGCTGGAGGTTGTTGTTGGTATTGTTGTTGAGGTTGCTGTTGGCGGTAGTGTTGTCGCGGTTGTTGTTATGGCTCTTAAGGTTGCCCCAATCATGCGAGGGCTCCACCAAATAACGGGTGAGAAACATGCATTTTGGATTTGTCACCTAATTTGGCACCATAAATGTATTGACGAGAGTGTTGCATAATCTCGTCATCTTTGTAAACGGGAAATTGTAAGATATGGTCTGCTCGGTTTTACCACATCCTACAATACTCCCTAGAAAATTTCTCCAATTATCATATCCCCATTGGGCATCGACTCTTCTAAGATGCCAAGGATCCAAACATATCGGATCGCGTGGTATATCTTGGAACATACCAAACTGCATCTTCACACGGTCGTTGTGGTGCATTTCCACAATGTTAAACCGTATGATAACAGTCTTTGCAATCCAAACCTCTGCATCATCATCATTGGGTACATGGTCCAAACCCAAGTACGGTCTCCATGTAAATCAAGATAAAATGCGATTAATGATAAATTTTAAAATAATATACGTTAAAGTTAAAATTAGTTGGAGTTAATCGAAATTACGTACATCAGTTGCGCCAAGGTGGTCTATTAGATTACGATAGAGGACAACATTGTGTTTCAGATTCTTTTCCGTGAATTCATGCCCAAGTACGCCTATACCTCCAAATGAATTAACATTTAATATATTAGGATTTTATATATAAGGAAAGATATAAATATTTTAATAATTACAATGTACTTACTT